>VYZW01026694.1:21897-52855 GCA_013401315.1 Balaeniceps rex
TTTTTTTTTTTTTTTTTGTTGTTACTTTTCCGCACCCAAAACAAGCCTGGTAAGAGAAAAAAGGAGAGATTGTGAAATTACCTCCACAAAGTGCAAGTCTGCAAAACATGCCATCATACACAAAACCCCGTGAGACACAAAACCCCAAACGACACACTGCAAACAAATCACAAAGAGTTTCTTCAAAAATGTTTGCTAAACTATAATTAGCGTAAGTTAGGGGAACACTTCAAACCGTAATATATTCTAAGCCAACTTGCAAACAGAGCACTTTTAGATTCCTTTTTATTTCCTCAGTAGTTAGTATTTGCTGGGCTGTTTTGCATTTTGAGGAGCATTTATTGCTGCCAGGCAAACCAAACCCTTAAGCGCTTTAAATTAATGTCCTGATCCTATCAAGGCCAGCTTCCCAAATGTATATAAGGGGTAGCATCACTGTGTCACTTCAGCGGGATCTCTGTTCCTCTCCTGCAGAAGAGCTTCCCCTAAACGTCGATATTCCACCTTCAAATAAGCCACGATGAGCAGACAGGCACCTACAGTGAGATCTGTCCTGGGACGAAGAGGCTTCAGCTCAGCTTCAGAGATTTGTGGTCGAACCTACGCCGCCTCTGCCTGCCAGCCTGTCCGATGCGGAGCTGGTGCCTATAGCAGCAGGAGCGTCTGCAACCTGGGTGGAAACAGGAGAATTTCCTACATGAACGGGGTCTGCGGTACTGGATGTTTTGGAGAGTTCGGCTTCGGCGGCATAGGCTACGGTAATGTTGGAGGAAGGGTTGGCCTTTGTGGCCCCAGGGGATTCAGTATTGTGAGAGGTTACCCCGATCGCAAGGCTGACGGCATCCAAGGTATCTGCATTGATGAACGGCTTCTGAAGCCCCTCTGTGTTGGGGTCGACCCGCTGGAACACGAAATACGCTGTCAGGAGAAGGAACAGATCAAGACCCTCAACACCCAATTTGCCTGCTTCATCGACAAGGTGAGTGCAAACCCGCTCCCTGCTTGCACTTCTTCGAGAAAAATAAAACACAACCAACCTCCTCCAAAGCCCCAGTCCAGCTCGTGCCACGAATCACTGAGCTGGGTCCGTGCAAGGGTCCAGATTCCCACAGAGCCGTGTTGGTTCAGAGTGAGATCTTCGGTGGGGGGGAAGGGCTCATTTCAGCCACGTCCGCTCCTAGTATTTGATGGTGTTTGTATCGTGGCCGCGATAGCGCTGGACTTTCTCGCAGGTGTCTCCTCTCTGGAGGGCCTCAGTTCAAGGCTGATTTCTCATGGCAGCCTTGTTCTAGCTCAGCTAGAAGTTACAGCCCTGACGGGCTCATCTTTCTGTCCCATATTAGACCCTTTTCCCCGCTTTGTCTTTAAATACAGTGACTGTTCCAAAAACATTCCTGAAGGCAAAGGAGGTTAATCTTGGTTCAGGCACATAACGTGTGCCTGAGATATCACGTTAGATATCTAAGTCTGAGCTGTCACCTTAGGATCCCTTTGTAGCAAAAACCAGAGACAAACAGGTTCCACCCTCTGGGGACTCAATCTCATCCTAAAATACATCAGAGGCACCATCCAGAGGAGCTTTACTTCTATTCATTGGTGAGAAAGGCAGATTTAGACATATGACTTTTAGATTTCTAAATAATTTAGACATGTGACTTTTAGATTTCTAAATAAGGGTAAATAATTTACGATCATCATGGCATATCACCTCTAACCTCCCAAAAACCCTAGTCTTACACCTGCAGTTTCACAATGAGAGCAGACAGTTAAACCACGTGTCGAGTTATTGCATTAACCTCTTTATTTGAAGAATTGCTGTCTTTTGGCCTGCAGGTCCGATTCCTGGAGCAGCAGAACAAAGTGCTGGAGACCAAGTGGGGCCTCCTGCAGCAATATGTCCTACCAAAGAAAGGGAAAAACCTTGAACTGTACTTTGAGAATTACATCTGTGACCTGCGGAAGCGCCTGGACTGCTTGCTATGCGAAAAGCAAAAACTGGGCAGCGAAGAGTGTGCCACAAGCCAGCTGGTGGAGGAGTTCAAGTGCAAGTAAGGACCTTCCAGTCTCCTCTAGCTGTTGGCGTTTCACTTCTCCTCTGGTTCATCTCAGGCAACATCTCCCAGACATGTGGCACATCCCCTTTGGGGATGTCACATTCTTCCGTCTCACTTGCAAACACTTTGCATTGTTAATGTTGTTGTTGTTCATGAAGAAGCTTCTCATCTTGGGATGGTCTAATGTTCGGTCTCCAGACACTGATCTTACAGTGCCTGATGGCAGTCTCTGAGCAAGCAAAGGTTGTTATTTATACCTGATGGTTAACGTCGCTGCGTCTGGCAGTATTGCTTGGCTCAGCCCTTTTCTTCTCCTCTTCCAACAGATATGAAGAGGAAATCAACAGGCGTACAACTGTGGAGAATGAGTTTGTGGCACTCAAAAAGGTGAGAAGCTCAAAATACATGAATCGTTATACCTATAATAGGTTTATTTGGTGTAAAGCTCAGCTGAAATAGTGCATTATTAGCAAATGCCCAGAAAAAATGTTATAATGAGCAGAAGGAGGGAGGCCAGTAAAGAGGCACAGGGTCAGAAAAAGAGGCAAATGCAAACAGAAAGTCAAAATAATGTATCCTCAAAGCTTACATCATCAGCACTAAGCAATACTTTTGTTACCCCAAGCACATTCTTGAAGTGTAATGGGAGGGTGTATTTGTGGAAGGGAACAGAGTGGGAGAGGTCACGCTGGAATACCCGGTGTCTAAGACGCTGGTTATGTTCTGACAGTCTCTTCACATCCTTTATACTTGGACATCAGAAAAGCAGAAATCATTTGAACAATATTAAAAAATTATGTTTAAATACTCATTAGTCAATTCTGAGTTTGTAGCTAGGTCCTAAGTAATAAATAAACTAATCCCTGTAAGTCACATTGGAATGGTTTTGTTTTCCTTTAGGAGACACCAGGGCATCTTGACTCATCCTCTCACACCTTTCTGCTCTTGAATTCTTGTTGAAACAGGTTTCTGTCTTATTGGCGCTGCCTCTGTCTTCTGTGTGTTTCTCCAACGTTTTCAGCGAGATTGGGCTGGAACGTGTCTCCTCTCTTTCAGGATGCAGACTGTATCTTTTTGAACAAGGAAGAGCTGGAGGTGAAGGTGGATCTGTTAAGGCGGCAGTTGGAGTTGTTGAAATGTGTGTTTGAGGAGGTGAGTTTCTCTGGTCCGTCCAAGGATTTTGGTGGTGCTGTCTCATCCGTCAGGTTCTCCAAATTTCTACAGCTTGAAACCCCTCTTGGACATGTCTCACCCCAAGCCCTGAATACTTGAGAGCATGGAAGTACAAGGTTGATATAATATTACCATGATTATGCTGGAAATAGGGTGAGAAAGAGATGCGTCTGTCTAGTTACTCCGGATTGCAGTTGTCTGATTAGAGCTAAAGAAACTCCCAGCTTAATCCTGTCATTAGCACCAGTAAAGCAGCTGAAGATGACAGGATACCAAGGGTTAAGTCACTCAAATTCCTTGCCCTTGATGTGGGCAGAATTGCTGCAGGTCAGCATGTAGGTCAGCAGCTGACATGCGGCAACTCATCCAGCAGGGAGGATTTTCTGCTGAGCCAACTTGAGGGACATTTCTTGACTTGTTGTAGCCACCAGCTGAGCAGTGTGGCTCTTTGTCCCAGCCCTTCCTTCACTACAAAGTCTGAGAACTGCTAACGGCTGACTAAGCCATTCCCCAACCTGTAGGAACGAGCTCAGGTAGATCGCCAGCTATGCGACACTTCAGTCATCGTGAAAATGGACAACAACCGAGACCTGGACATGGAAAGCATCATCAAGAACGTTGAATGCTGGTACCAAGAAATAGCTCAGAAGAGCAAAGAAGAAGTTGATGCTTTCTACCAAACCAGGGTGAGTAAGAAGCAGCCTGGGTGTCTGCCTGGCAACTTAACAGGCTGCGGGTCAAAAACGATGATCGTCTTCTTTCTCGGTTCCAGTTTCAGGAGCTTCAAGACAAGAGAGGCAAGTATTGCGACGATCTGCAAAGCAACAAGTGTGAGATTTCAGAGCTAACCCGGATGATACAGAAACTGCAGTGTGAACTGGAGAACGTGAAGAAGCAGGTAGGAGAGGCCCAGAGGCGATGTTTCCAGAAAGGGCAATGTCTTGGAGGACAGCTCAGATAGGGGAGAAGATGACGCATTGGCTTTTAATAGACTTAAGACCTGCTCTAGGCAGTAGTTGGAAAGTGTATAGTTGAAAAGTGGATAGAGAGAAGGGACGCTGGTGGTTTTTTTTCTCTGTTTGTGGATTAATCCAAAACCAGAATGTCCAAGAGTTAGAAAACGAAGCCTTGAAGACACCCGCACTGTTATCCTCCCCTCTGACAGGTCTCCTGCCTGCAAACCTCCATCTGCGATGTTGAGCAGCGTGGGGACTGTGCCCTGAAAGATGCTCGGGAGAAGCACGTTGAGCTGCAGAACGCCCTCCAGAAGGCCAAGGATGAGCTGGCCTGCATGCTGCGGGATTACCAGGAGCTGCTGAATGTCAAGCTGGCCCTGGATATTGAGATTGCCACATATAAGACTCTACTGGAGGGTGAAGAGAGCAGGTGGGTGACAGAGACCTTGTCCCTTTTCTCCTGTATATCAGAGGCCAGAACGATTCCAGCTCCCAAGTGAATTTTGCAGCTCCAGGATCCTCCCAGGCTCAAAGAAACTGGGGCTGGAGAGATGGCTGGAGGCCACACAGGCCACCCTTCTGCCAGCAAAAACAGTTCCTCTCCTAGGGATAGTCAGACGTATTACGACAGGGGATTAAATGGGCTGGATGTATGGCTGGAAGTTATGAGTAACGTCAGGTTTCTAGATGTGCATGCAACTGGTTGATAGGATAACGTGCGTTTCTCTTCTCTCCCCTAACAGGATATGTGTGGGGAACCCGGTGAGCGTGTGTAAGTAACCTGATTTTCAGCCATGAGGGTTTCTCATTTTAGGAAAGGCAGTTTATGGAGCAGCATTATCTGTCTGCCCCAGCTCCCTCTGCCTCCCTTTTCCATTTCAGTCCAGGCTGATGTTGAAGGTTTAGTCCCAGAAATCTCAAATACCTCTGAATTTTTAAAAAATCAGCTTTTGGATGGAGGGGGAAAGGTCAAATTCATGACCCTTTTCTACTCTTGGAGGCAACAGTGAGCTGTCCTGGCGAACCTGCCAGGCAATGCAGCGATGTGCATTGAACCCGGGAAAGAATACGCCACCAGCCAGATGAGCAATGTGGGAACCGGGAGGATCTGTGAGGGGATGTGTTGGGACATGGGGGAGGCATTGGAAAGAGCAGGGGCTCAGATATGTTGGACAAATCTAGAGGAAATCAGGTTTGGTCGGTTCTGTCACTCATGAAACAACTTGCCTTTTGAGAGTCTTCCAGTTTTCCTCTCTAAGTAATTAACCCTGTGGGCTGTCTTGCAGCTGTGGTCAGCAGCGGCTACAACATCCCCGATGACTGCGGGATGCTGGCTGCAAATGGGGCTGTGTGTGGCTACGGCTCCCTGGGGAGACGGTCTGGACGACACAGCTCCCAGAACGGAGGATTCAGCTCCCGGAGCGCTGGGATCCACCCCAAGAGAGTCATCAGCTCGGTGGCCAAGCAGTGTGTCCCAGAGGTGTATTGCCAAGCCGGAGGGGTCAACTGCAAAAATGGGGGATTCAGCTCCCGGAGCGGGGGGTACCCAGCCCGCACCGTCATCAGCACGGGAAACGGGGGCTTGAATGCTAGGATGGGGCCTTGCCAAGCTGGTGGGGTGGTCAGCTTTGGAAACCAAGGCTGCGTCATCAGGCAGCTGGGGGGCTCGCCCGTCGTCGTTGCAAACAACCCTGAAGTTGTGGGGTGCAACAACGGCGTGGTGGGGAACTACGCGGTTGTCAGAGACCCGTGCGTTGTTCCATAGGGCCGTCAGCCGAGGAGGTGGCACAGCCAGCAACGTTGGAGGGCAATGCTTAGACGCCCAGTTCCTACAACTGAGATGATGCAGGATAGTTTCTCTGCCCACTAGTAGCAACGTTTGTCACCAAGCCCGTTCCCACATTTATTAGCATCGATATATACCCCACCAAGTTATGTTTTCAGAGTCCCCAACCCTAAAGACACATCCAGCAAGCTTCTCCAGCAGGTGCTCAACACAGTGTTATTTCTCTGAGTTTATACTGTCTAGATTATCACAGCTTTAAGGGTTTGCTTGTTGCGCTGCCTTCCCTCTCTGGTTTTTCCCATAACGAGCAGATTCATTAGCAACGTTCTTCCTTACAAGACACCTCTTTTTCTTCCAGCTCTTCCCAAAGCATTTCAGAAAAGAGAGCGATGATTTAATTTTCCCAGGAGTCACTGCAAAGAGCACGCTCCCTTTTTTTTTGTGTGTGTGTGTGTCAAAGAAGAAACCCTGAGCTGCAAATTTGAGCTTAAATTTTAAACAAGGCAATTTCAACTTTCAAAGCACCTGCTAGTTACACTGCAGCCATAGGCTTTTTGTGGAATTTGCTTACAGATGAATACGTAGCACTTTCATTTGCTTCTGCATGTTAGGGGTGGTTAGTTCAAAGCGTGCTGATGTTTAGAAGAGCTCACCCCCCATCCCCACCCCTGGAATGCCAAGGGAAGTTATTGGTGCATAAATCTTCCGAGTTGATATCTGGTGCTCACATACACAGAGCTTCTTTCGTTGACTGCTCAAACTTCCCAGCTTTTCACTACGCCTTCAATAAACTGCATTGAAAGTACATGGTTTGTCTCTGAATTTTTCCATAGACGGTATTTAAAGAAAGTACAAAATGGGTGAAGAAGTGCTCTGTCACAGTCTACGGGGGGAAGAAAGGACCAAACAGATCTTTTGATTCTCTTTGGGCAGTTTGGAGCACGGTGGGACTCAGATGCTGGGAGAGCGTTTATTCTGTTTTATTTACCTCCTTATATCACATCGCCTATAAGGTATTTTATAGCCCAGGCAACAACTGATGTCAAAGATTGCCAGAAACCTCCAAAATAGTTCTGAGCACTGGAAGATGTCCTCTACGACAAGTCTGCCAGCCTGTAGCTTCATTCATCGCTGCAACCTCAGAACAACCTATTTGGCTGATCCTTGAACGTCACAGCAGTTGAATGAAGATAGACGCCAACGCTGACCTTCTGGGCTCAAGGGGCTCGCAATCAGGGCTGTGCTCTGCCAGCGTCGTGTGTATTTCAGACATAAAACCCTTTGCTTCAGTGGCATTAGGGCTGACAAAGTGTGACATTTACCCTGTAAAAGGCAAAGGGATAAGTTAATGAGATCTCTTGGACATAACGAGGTGGGATCGACTTTGTCTTAGTTCTGAAGTCTCCCATGTAGAGCTCAACACGTCAGCTGGCTGCTGGGGGCTCATTTCATGGAAAGAAACCAACATTTCCATGGGGTGATTCATCTGACCAAACACAGGCGCCTAATTTAGCATGAAACGCATCAAGCTGCAGACTCTACCCACTGCATCACTTAGATCTCTCCTGGCTCCGCAGGCAGCCCAGGGCAGGAGTGCTGGAGCAAAAGGAGACATCACCATGCGAGACGCCTGCATGTACTCAGATGAATACACCCTGCCTGTCATCCGCTGGGTTTGCAGACGCTGTTATCACAGTGAATTTCTCTCTGTCTCCAGCACATGAAGAATTACAGGTCACACGGCACCACTAATCTCCCCGCTCTCACAGGGCAAAATTCTAATTGCAACCTAAAAAAAGTGAATATTAAAGACTGGCGCAAGGAAGAAGATAAGCACCTTTGGGGAAGGGCATGAGACGCCATTTTTATGCTAAGAGTAGAAACTGTCTCATCTGACTTTGACCATCTGCGTGTCAGACTCGGGTGAGGTGAGGTGGACAGTCCTCCACCTGAGCCCCTCTCACATGAGGAAACCCAGTTCAGCAGTTTAACTTTTGAGTGGCTGCAATTAGATGAGACGGAGCCCATCTGGGTGGGTGATATTGCTTCTGAGCTTAATGCATTCACCACTTGCAAATGTAATTTGGAAAGAAGGCAAGCCCAACGCCCAGAGTCCCTGCTGAGCCATTAGGCAGCTCCAGTTAATTGCCTGAACGTCAGCGATCCCCTGTGCGGTTTCAGGACGTCACTCTGGGCCACAGCCAGGTGACATGCACAGGACGGCTGTCCAGGAACCACTGTGGCTCCAAGTTTGGGGCTTCCTTGTGGCTATGAGGAGGCGTGGCCATCCCTTCGCAACCCATAGCCAGAACAACTCGGCTTGGCTTTGTTTCAGAGGCCACTTTTCGCTGGGTTTTGCTGTTGCTAAAAAAGACAGTTGCTTGAGAAAGAGGAGGTGGAGAAAGCCACAGCTTTGGGACCGGGGGTTAGTCCTCACCAGCTGCTGCTGGTTGACCCAACCAGTTGGTCCTGCCCTTGCTTGGTCTCCCTCCATGGCCCAGTGAAACAGGAACTGGCTTTGCATGACATTCTTAGCCTTGAAGGGCTGAAAGCCCAGCAAGCCCTAGGTTTTCCAGAGCTTTCCCCTCTTGACAATTAAAGTTGGGACAGCAAGGTGTCCCCAGATAAGAGGAGACACAAGCCTGGGCTGTCGGTTGCGGTGCCTCATTCTCTTGCTTCAGGGGTGAACTGCAGACAGGAGTCTGAAATAGCTTCCTAACAGCAGCAAGGGCGACTTCTCCCATCCCAGCTGAGGAAGCAGTAGGCGACTGCCTAATTTCAGTGGGAGAATAATTATCTTTTAGTGGACTGAATAATAGAGAGAAGAAAGGAAGGTGATACTGTCTCTTCCCAAACAAGGGCAGCTCCTTTCCTCCTCATGTTTGAGCCAACACCCAAATATTCTTAGCTATAATTTTAGCAAACCAAAGAGGAAAATGAAGGCTGCTTTTATTTTTTTTCTCTATGGATACAGCTGAATGGGCTAGCTCTTAAGATTTTGTCACAGTAGCAAAAGGAAAAGGTTCAGCTCAAATGATTTCCAAACTATTCATTAAAGCTTGTATTACAAGCTCAGGAACATTTCCTGGTAAGTGATTGCTATTTTTCCTTCCCACATTCTTTTTTTTTAAATCTTGAGGCTTGTTTTGACTATTTTTTTTTCTCTTCTTTCTAATAACAATTATCTTAAACAAACATTTGTTTTAAGTTGGGGAACTGGATTTTCTGTCTGTTAAAAATAACCAGAGAAAACTGTTTGATAATTGAGAAGTGTTTCCATTCGGTTCTTTTACTAAAAAATATTAATAATTTAAAAATACCGTTCTAGGGATTTTATTCTCTCAAATGTTTTGGTTTTGATGTTTTGGCTGACCAATACAAGCACTCCAAGCCAAAGCCTACCACGGCCAAAGAGATGAAGAAGAAAGTGGGAAGAAGCAAAGCCATCTAGACTAAGTGCATGGTCCAGCTCTCATCCATCATCCATGGGGTCAGATGGGCAACTCGGAGGGTGCCCCCTCCAAAAACCAAGCGTGTCTTGGGCGTGTTGCAAAAAGAGCAGTGTGACGACAGGGGTGACTCTACTCCTGTGTCGGGCAGCCTCCTGCGAATACGTCACCGCCCTTTATAACCAGCATTTTCCATTTCAACCATGCTGTCCAGGGTGGAACGCTTCTGCCATAAATTCACCTTCAAAAAAACCACCCTTATCAAGCTGACCCCCTCACCCTGAACTTAATTTATAGACTAGAAAGGGTGACTCACCTTCTCCTACAGCATCCCTCTGCACTAAATACTGCAAGACAAGAACGCGGGAAGAGGAGGAAGAGGTGGGACTCTTACAGGAGCAGAGAGAAAGTCACCTCCAAGAAAGTCATCTCCACAGCGTGTCCCTGCAGTACAAGGCAGAAGAGACGGCACAGTCACAGCAATCAACTCAAAGAACACACTTCGCAGTAAATATTTGAACTGGTAATTAACCCGAGTGGAATACATTAAACAAGGAAATGTTCTCTGAGCCAAGGTTGTCATTTAAGCTTTTTCACTTGCTCGTTATTCTCTGTGCGGGATATAGTCACTATAATGTTTGTTCGTGTCAAAGCCAGATACCAACCACCACCAGCCAAACAAAACCGTGCAGCCTCAAAGACATTTATCTCATCCAACCGTGTCCAACATAAGAGATATTTTCCAAGTCTGCCACTAGACGGGCTCTTTCCCTTCCTGCTCTGCCCCACCCCTGCACGGAAGGTGCCTTTTTCTTCTCTCCCTACCTGGAATGAGCTAAAGATGCAATCTCTGCAAGGCTAGCATTGGACAATGGATCTTTGGTTTTTGCCTTTTCTGCTGTTTGTGAGCTAAAAAGGCTTCAAACTCATCCAGCCTTTGAATCGGTAGCAACAGCAAGAAATTCGAACAGCTTTGCTGGAACAAGAACCCGCTTTGGTCTCTGTGCGAGTCTGCGGAGACCTTGGTGGTGGGACCACACGCAGGATGCAGTGAGGGCAGCACAAGATGTGGAAGTACATACCGTAGTTTTGGCTTTAAAGATCTCAGAGATTGCAGGAACCCCGGTGAGTGCAGAAGGTTTGGAGTTTATAGCGGCAGAGAAGCTTGCAGGATGAATCACGGTGGTGGTGATGCCGGTCCCGCTCATTCTGCAAGCGGTGAAAACAGCCAAAGCATCAGCATAGATGAAAGCTCCCCGCAATGGTACAGCTCCGGGGCTGAATCATCTGGGACTATGAAATACATAGAGAAAGAAATCTCAGGAGCAAATCTGCCCGCTTTGCTGATAAGGTAGAAGAAGGAATTCTGCTTTATTCTGCGGCGATTTCCTTACAAAGCCAAACTGGGAAGTCCCCACCCACATCAGAAAGAGATGGTTTGGAATATCCCACTTAAAAAAAAAAAAAAAAAAATCTTGTTTAATTTCAGCTTTTTATCCTAGGTGTTAAAAAAAAGTTTTTTTAGGTCAGAATTTCCTGGAGGACAGAAGTTGCATTTTTGTGGTCTGACGAAGCGGATGTAGATTTATTGCATTTTTTACCATTACTCAGGGAATTACCACCAGGGATCATTTGCCTTTTTTTTTTTTTTCCCTTCAGATATCCAATTTTCAAGCTATGTATCCAGCACCCAGAAAGCACAGTGGTTTTATTTCCCCTTTCTGACCCCTGGACCAAACGAGATGGCCTAGCTGTCTTCCCGATACGTTGCTTTCTGTTCTTTAATGAACACACCACTTACTATCATCACGACCATATTATCATCACTGCTAGCACACAGGGTAGGCAGCCAAGTGGGGCGTCTCGTGGCTGCACAGATGGGAAATCATGGGCTGTATTTTCAGCCCTGCATCTGCAGCCCGAGGAAGCGGATAGACACTTTGCGCGGTGGGTGGGAACAAACGATACCCAAAGAGCCCGCCACAAAGCAGATGGTGGATAAATACAGGTAAGAAATTAGCCGGTAATTAGTTCCTCCTGTCAACACTCATTCCTTGCAGCCAGACGGCCCCACAATCCACATCATATTCAAAAGCAAGTTGTTTTCTTGTGATGTGGTCAATATTACTAACCGGAGGGAGAGGGAAGCTTTTAGTCAGAGATCTCACTTGAAAAGGGATGGATCAGGGTAGGAGCAAGGTATTCTGGGCTTGTGGTCCAGGCTCAGCGTGTGGGTGGAGGATTCTCCACCTCCTTGGGTACAAGCAATATAGGATCGTGCTGGATCTTTCTCACCTCTGCTTAACACAACTTCTTTCCTTTTAAGATGATTTTAATGGAAACCCATCAGTTTTCTTTGGATGCTTCAACTCAGCTGCACTAGAACAAAGTGAATTTTGGACCTCTCTGTTCGGTGGCCAAATCAAACATCTGGGTAAATTCTGACCTGGCTGCCCCCAAGAGTTTTTTTCTGCCTTTGGTCAGGATTTCAGGGTTTCTCTTCTACATCAATAAAACCTTTTCAGGAGGTCTACTCTTCTCAAAACACCGCCAGCACATTTAACTTTCCTTCTTCACTTTTTCTAGGCTTGTGTCATTGAGGTGGCTCGAGGAAAATCCTAACCGCAGACAACATGATCTACAAGTCTGCTTAGAATAAACGAAGGGAACCCAAACCCAAACCAGCCATGCAAACCAGCTGGCTGGTTGAGTGTGAACTGCTCGGTGTCTGCATGCGGCTGGTCCTGCGTCGGCTCCTGAGGAGCTGGACGGTGCACGACAGAGCCGTGGGGCAGGACGGATTTGTTGAGGCAGGAGCTGGAATTGCTGAGATGTGTGTTTGAAGAGGTAGCAGTTCTTCCCTTTCTGTCCACAGGGAAATGCAGGTTACCTTTTTTTCCTGGAAACACCCTCATCTTTAGCACAGCCCAGTTTAGCGTAGACAGAGTTGGGTTTCGGAGCTGGACCGTCTACTTATCCAACGTATTCACTAATAGGGCTTATGTGCTCATTGCATAGGGGAACAAAAATCCCAGTGATATTCTTCAGGGTTCAGGCATTACCTAGATGGGGAATCCTCCGTCTATACCCAATGCTTGTTGGCCATGGTCCAGTTCAGTAGGTGGATTTATCCTTTTTCAGGATTAAAGGAGGCTTGGTATATTCCTTAGTAATGAATCACTCCAGGTCAGATTTTAGCTGCAGGATGAACACTCCCATTATACAATTAGTTCTGCATTTCCCCAAAAGTGATGCAAATGAGGGGGAATTGCTCTGGACTGCAATTTTTTTGCAACCTTTAGGCACAAGCTTTGCAAAACCTCCGTCACTGTGAAAATGGACAACCGATGGGAGACGGGCACCATCAGAAACCCCAGCACTGAACAGAGCTCAGAGCAGACATCAATAAATGAAGAACACATCAGCTACTGAACACCATTGCACAACTGCAACCCCCAGCTCTGGAGGAGCCCAGATGTTGACCTAGGACAGTGTGTTAAACAGGATCTCTGCTGGCTTTCTTGAAATGGGCTATTTTGTACAACACAAATTAAATTAGCCATGTTATTATGTGAAGAAAGCAGGCAGGTGGAAGGGTAAAGGACAAAAACCTTTTACATTTTAAGGTGCTCTTTCAGTTCTGGGGTCAAGGAAAGAGGATTCAGTGTAACTGAGAAACAGGGTCTGAACGCTCAGCATCCCAGACCTCTGCCTTTGGAGATGAGACCATGAGCTTGCCCTGCAGCGCTACACTTGTGACAGCGATGAAGCGTTTGGGTGGGAAGGAGGTGCTAAACTTCTGCAGAGCGACTGGCAATTATGCCAAACCCAGTAGCAATCTCATAAGCAACCGGTTCTCTTTATCATATACTCTTGGAGTAACTTGAAAGAAGCCACTCAAAGGGAGTATGACGCTTTGGGGACAGTGCGCCTTGGGTGTTTGTCAGTCCCTAATTGAAATGAGGACAATGAAGCCACAGCTGTCATGCTCAGTAATTAAAGGGAAAGTAAAGCCACCCGTCCGTCCTTTGACAGGTAGCCTGTCTGCAGACGGGTATTTGCGATGCTGAGCAGCGTGGTGACAGCATTTGCAAAAATGCCCGGGAGAAAAAAACACGAAATGCTCTCTACGTTAAGCCAAGGAGGAGCTGGAAGACCAGGTGTGCAATTATTAGGATGTCTTGAACACCAAGCTGGCTTTTGGTCATTGAGATTTCCACATGTAAGCCATTTCTGGATGGAAAACAAGAGAGGCAGGTGCTTAGCGCTTCCTGGTACCACACGCAGCGCCCAGCAGGTGGATTACCCCATAGGATATTCAAGGAGAAAAAGCAACCACATAATGACAAGAACAAAGAGAATAACAAGGCAACACACCGATGTGTGGATGTCGCTTCAAGAAATTACAGCGGAGTTCCCCAAATGAATCTCCTCAGCATGTGCATCCCACTGAGCGGAGGAGGAAGATGGGTGCCTGCTTCACTCGGGATCACCTGGGCGCAGAGTTAAGAGTAGCTGTTAAACGAAATCATGAATTCCTAAGATCCCACTCAGTGCAGGTTCTTCTGAAAGTTGCAGATTTGCCTAATAAAGTATTTCCTTTTATCCTCCAGGAGAGCACGGCCAGGCACAGCTATGAAAAATCTATGATTCACAAGAAGATTTTCTCTTTTCCATTTCTCTGTGCCGTTTCTGCTTTTCTTTTCCACTTACTGAGCGCTGGGTTTTCTTGCAGCACAGGTTCCCAAGTCCGGTGCAATGGACGGTGATAGTGGCCCAGTTGGATTTCAGACTCGGTATGGGCACATCTCCGGCCATGGAAACAGGAGATTTAGGTCAAGAAGCCAAGGAATCCACTTCAGAAACACAGTGAAATCAAAGCGTGGCTTTGCCTCTCTGAAGGCACAGTGATGCTGCACACCGCAGGACATGGCTGCGGCAGCGAAGTGTTTAGCGCTGGGAGGAGGGATTACCAGTTCAGGGGTGTAATCATTACCGTTGCTTGCCTTTATCTCCCTGAATGTGTGGTTTGCTAGCAATTCAGAGAGCTGATCTCTGGAAATGGAGGTTACAACGCTGTAGGCTTGCTGAGCTGGGAAATAAAGACGATGGTGCCCAATGTTTCAGCTGGCTGCCCTCCGGGGCAGACAGCGCTGGGGCTTTAGGGAACTTTGGAGCGGCTGTTTCTGAGCATTAGGGCTGTGATGAATAGAAGTTGGTTGCAAATTCCTCTAGGAGAAACACTGCTCTTTATCTCTAGTTAACCCGGTGGAGACAACCATAATACAGCGCTTATGCACCAAGCCACCACCTCTGGAGTCACACGTCGCGAGTTTTTTGTGTGTTGGTGGCAAAATGAATCACAAAAGTGACTCTAACCATTCATTAAGATAATAGGTATGTCCTTCTGTAATCTCCTTAATCTGCGTGTCCATCTGGAAAGCTTAATGAATAGGTGCTCATAAACACAGCATTGTTATTTCTCCCGGTTTGTATTTGTCCTTTTATTCTGCTGAGGCTGGTAGCTGCGTACAGATACCACCTCTGCTTGGATCGTGCCCCCACGGCCCTGCAAAGTGAGACTCCTTCTCTCCAGGTTCTCCTGCGCCGGTGACTTTAGAAAACAATCTTTTGCTTGATGATACCAAGCTCTGTCATTGACTCTTCATGGAGCCCATGGAGCTTCAACTTGGTGACTAGTTTTTAGGTAGCTGAATTCAGGTAAGAGGACTCCCACGCCAGAAGTGTTCTTTTATGTTATCTTGCCTGCTAAGTCATTTTTACAAGGCCCGTAATAGTGTTTGCTCTCTACGGAACATCACTCCTTGTCCCTCCCCGCAGAGTGATGCTTTTTAATTCAACACGGCACACAGAGATCATATTGCTGATAAAAGCTCTGTGTTCTCTGCTCCCCTGCCAATAAACTGCACGCAACATTTGTGCATTGCCTCTACTTCACTTTTTTTTCTTTTAAGAAACCTGTTTGCAAAATTAACTCTATTACATTAACCCCACACACTGAACAGCTACTTCCTCTGGTCATTATGCACTCATGTGCGCACACACACAGATTTCCAGTCCTATCGATGGGAACCAGCTGAAATTCAGTGGCTGCGTTTCCCTCCTCCCACACTCTCCCCTTTCACTCAGCTGCTGGAGGGCATCTCTGGAGTCCCTGGCTGCGCAGTGCATGAAGGAACATGCTTTCTGGTTAGAAAAGTCTGTATCATAGAAGAGACGAGAGAACTGTCCCGTGAAACAGTACGGTGGTATTTCCAACCTCAAAATCTGATATGGGTCTCTTGGCTGCTTTTTACAAAGATTTCCCACCTTTCCCCAGAAAAACACTTTCAGTGCGAACCTCGTGCCCTTCCCTCGGCATGCGGTCGCTCTGCCTCTGCAGTGGTGATTCCCAGTGCTCAGTCCTGGCTGTTGTGCTTTCATCATCACACCCCATACCAAGTCCACCCCATTACTCAGAGCCCTAATAGTGCATCAGGCCCCGAGTGTTAGCACAAAGTTGGTCAGATGATGCAAAAATGCCTTATAAATTCTTATGCAAAAGAGGAACGTTACAAAGGAAGGGGGTGGACACCCGTGCTGTTTGGTACGAAACCTATTTGTCTCTTGCAAAATAAGAAGGTAAATACGAACTACGAAGGAGAGTTTCTTGGCTTAGGTCACCTGGTAACACCATCAAAACAGAGATTTTAAAAATCCAAGCAGGCTGCCTTGTGCTGCTGCTGGCCCCCTGCCTACTGCAGTCGAACACCCAGAAGTCACAGAAGCTCTGTCTGAAAGACGCACGCAGCTCCGCATCCAACGCCCAGGTTTTCCATCACACGATAAAGAACTGCCCAGAACATGACAAAGTTGCCCTGAATGAAGCACCTGGATTTGCTGTCGGGGCACCAAGCGTGGCCAGTGCATCACAGTGGACACAGGCAGGGCACTCGTCCAGCTCTGGCTAGCAGGCAGCTCTCCATGTTCCTGCATGAGACTTCGCCTTTGGGAGCTATACTCTCTTCTGCTGAGCTCCTGCCATGACACCCCAACATCTTCTCACCAGTACTGGTGATGTGACCGACATTGGTCACCCACAGTTTACTGTTGTCCAACAGAAAGACTGCAGGAGGAGGGTAAAGGTTTTGGCAAGGTCTTATCTGGAAGCACTGCAAATGCAGATGGTGCATATGGGCAGTGACCACCGATGCTCCAGGAATGGCCCGGAAGGAACCTCAGGAATTATCTTGTCCATCTTTTTGCCCCAAAGCAGCATAAAATCTATGTAATGGCCAGGAACAAGCCAGGCTGAGGGTGAACACCTGCTGTGGAGCAAGGTTACGGGGAGGAAAGCAAGGTGCCCGGTGGCAATGGAAAGATCCCAGACCATCATCTCTACCCTGGTCCCCACAAATCCACCATCTGCTTTGATGTGGGAGCAGAATCAAGTTGCAGTTAAGAGACTGGGAACAGCCACCTTTGGAGGGCTGGACCCACGAAACCAAAGGGAGATGTCCCAGGGGCCTCATTAGCCATTTTAATGGCAACTTCGCGGTCCCTTTTGCAAGGAGTCACAAAAACTGCCCAGCCTCCAGGGAAGGAGGGAGAGCACCAGCGCAGCCAAGCCCTGCCAACTCTGTTTTCTCAGGAGAGGGTCTTAAAAAGTGGTTTTCTCTCTGGAAGAAAGCAGCCTTGGATGGTTGGGTTGTTACAGCTGGAATCATAACAGGCGGTTGGAAAAACCCCTAGGCTCTCCCTATCTGCGTGGATGGCTTAACAGGTCCCAATTTAGTAAGGTGCTTAAGTAGAATTAATTTATCTTAATGCATCTGGGTACATGTAAATCTCAAAGGCGTAAGTCTCATGGAAGCCACCACAGTTCAAGACGTACTTAGGGGCAAGGACCTCAGGGGTTTCCCTGGTAAATCTGGGTGTAAGCTGCTGCTTTAAAGCTTTGCTGAATCCCATCAGCCCAAAACCAGCAGTTTCATCTCTTCCTCATGAAGAGGAAGTTTAGTCCCTTTCTACAGCTCTTCAAACATTATCTGACGTGCAATCAACCAGGACGAAGCATGGAGACATAAAGAAGGTCTCTACGAAGAAAGCATTTGCGTCTGACTTGAGCCAGTGCTGTGCAAGTGTGTGGACAATGAAATAAAAGCGATCGCAATCCTTCTCTTCAGAAGACCAAATCACATCAGCGCGCTTCCTCCTTTGAAGCTGATGTAACCAGTGTTCAGGGCTTCCACCATGTGACCGCGAACCGGCTTTGTGAAAGCTCAGCAGATGGAAACCACAAGCACTGCCCTGAACCGTCTCTCTCTGATGTGCAAGGCTGGGCACCTGGAAGAAGCCACTTCTTAGGGCTGTGAGGAGGAGCCGAAGGTTGAAGCGCAGGTTTGCTGCTTTCGATCCACGGGGAAACAGCCCGGCAGCACGTCGTACGTAAGAAGGGATCTCAGGGCTCGCAGCTGGTGGAGGAACGTGGATGGTTGTCCCACGAGTGGCGTTCTCCCTGCTTTCCAACAAAACCAGGGGCTTGGAGGGTCTACAGCCCTCAAATGGTGCCTGTATCACCCATGCGGCACAAGGCACTCTACAGTGGGCAGCCAAGCAGAGAGAGGGAGGAAAGCAGGGACCTGATCCCAGCCAGATCCAGGTTTCTCACAGCTGGAAAAACCAGCAAATTGCTACCCTCAAGGAAGAAGGGCCGTGTCTTTCTTGCCATGAAAAGGAGCTGGAGTCTCTGTGCTGCTGCTGGATGGGAGAGCTCGGAGCAGCAGCTGCATCCCAGTATCTCTGGTCACCTTCCCTGATGCCTCGTCTCTGCCCCACCGCAGCTGCATCAAGCCAGCGTGCAGGGCTCAGTCATGCAGAAAGCAGGACCACAGCCAGCTGTGCCACCGATGGCCTGGCTTCTCCTTGTTTTTCAGCTTGCCCATGGTTATGCCCGCCTAAAAGAGTTCAGGAAAGTCGTGTTGTACGGACCTACCTAAAGGCCAAGTGATGCTTTAGCCCATCCATCAACGCCCTATTCCTAGGCAGTGCTCCAGGTTTGGCTTCGGACCACGCACCCAATTGTCCTCCACGCTGCTTGCACCAACACTTCAGCACAAAATAAACTTCCAGAATAATTCCCCCTTTCGCTTACTAGCAAGAGGTCCCGGTGTTTGGATTATCTTGGGCAGAATGACATGAAGGACGCAGTGCCCGAAAGCTCGTCTGCTTTCTCCAACTATCTCAATCTCACAAATGAAAGTACATCTCCTTGCAAGACGTGCATCCTAATATACTGGGACCAACGGAGCTACAATGGCACTACTGCATGGTTATAATTGCACATAGTATTTTATAGTTCATTTCAACCCACCAGGAGACCTGTAAAAAAAAGGAAGGTCTTTACCTAGAGAGATTCCACACATATTCTAAATCATCATAATTCCTTTGCATTATTTTTAATTCAAGACGACCTATTTCAAGTTAACAATAGCACTGGCTAGGAATCCTCCCAGAACCAGTTAATTTTGCCCCAGCAAAGATGCAAAGACTTCTTCGGGCAAGCCACGCAATCACTTGTGATTCTGTGATTAGACCCTTTTGTTAAGGCAAAAAAGGAACTTTATTTGTTTCCAAGCAAACTCAAAAATCTTTTTAAGAATTTTAATTAAGACGGTACGGCACCTTCTCATTAGCAGACGTTACTAGAATAATTTAATGTCAAATAGGTGTGTCACAGGAATACGAGGAAAAAAGTTCACTCCGGCTAACATTTCTCAACCTGTTTGTAACACTTTGCTTCACTTCTTTGTTGCATCTCCAGCTATCGTTTGCATGAATTCGCCGTGTGTGCCAGTCACATCACACCCAGATACTCAACACAATTATCACCTTCCCTAAGCACATAATTCGGCAATAAATCGCTGTCTGCAGCGAAGCATTTCCCAGAAATGCCCCATCTTCAATTCCATATACTGTGAGGGGCACACGGAGCCCAGCTGGACCAGTGCCTCGGCTTCATGTGCACGAACCCCCAATTTGCCAGAGCACGCGCCCCATGACCGAATTCATCCCCGGCACCATCTCGCACAGTTCACGCTCCATTGATAAGGAAACTGCCAACCCCATCCTGATCCGATTATCAGCACGCGAGCCGGCAAACACGGCTGCAACTGAATTGCCTATGAGAGCCGTAGCCATACCCATGAGAGGAAGAAATGAATGCTTACAAGAACGCTCCCGACAACGTCGGTGCCGTGCGTCGGCAGATATGCCTTCCTTCTCCCCTATCGCCACCGGTCATTGCTCAAGAACCAGCCCTGAGCTGGCGCGGGACCCTGGAAGAGGCGGCATTGCCACGACATTTTTGCAGGAGGTCCTGAAACATAATTAAATGCTGTGGTGAAACCGAACCGTAAACAAGCCATGAATAAAAACCCCTTGAATTATTTTGCTAAACTATAATTACACAATAAGGAAGCAGATTAATTAAGTAAAATATAAGTCCTGAAACTGAAGCTTGCAAGCAAAGCAGTTTATTTTAATTTCCACATTATTTCGTATGAGATAGAAGTGTTTGCTGTGGGTTTAAAATGTTGGAAGCCATTCCTTGCTGCCAGGCAGACCAAACCCAGTGGATAAATTAAATTTTTGCATCTCAGGCACCTCCTGAAATGTATATAAGGAGAAGGGCTCTGCCTCAGAGAAGCTAAAGGAGATCTCCTTCTTTCACTCCCTGCTCCTCTCTTGCTCTTCTGCTTTGCCGTTACCGCTTCACCTCCCATCTCCCCCAGCCACCATGAGTCGACAGTGCTACACCTCCAGCTCTCTCATGGGAAGACGGGGCTTTTCCTCCGCATCCGCCGTCTGCGGCCTTGGCAGGGGCAACAGCAGCTCAGCGTCCGTCTGCCAGCCGGTGGGACGGAGATGTGGAATCGGTGGCTTCAGTAGCCGGAGCGTCTGCGACCTGGGGAGAGGGCAAAGGATTTCCTTCGGCGGGAGCTGCCGCAGCGGGGTCTACGGCGCCGCCGGCGTCGGACGTTGTGGCGTGGCTTACGGCGGAGGCCGCTTTGGCATGGGCACGGTCGTGGGGTTTGGTAACTGCGGAAGCTACGGGGGCCTGGGCAGCTACAGAGGTCTCGGGGATGGCGTGGCTATCGGAGGTTACGGCGGCGGCATTAGCATCGGCCTCGGCGGAGGTAGATCTGAAGGGATTCGGGGCGTCAGCATCCACCCGGAGCTCCTCAAGCCCCTCTGTGTGGGGGTCGACCCTGAGGAGTGCCAAGTGCGGACCCACGAGAAAGAGCAGATCAAGAACCTCAACAACCAGTTCGCCTGCTTCATCGACAAGGTGAGACCCCGCTTCCCTCCGTGCAGGCTGTTTGTCTCGTGTCTCTAGGCTCTGATGGATGGATTGTCTCTAGAGAGACAACGTCGGTAGCTATTTCTCCTGGCCCTCTGATACTGTAAACGTTTCTGATAGACCATGGTGGTCCTCACCTGGAGACTGTTTGGATTTAAGCCTTGCACCAAGGCAACCGCACCAGTATTTTACCTTTGAAGGTCACCAATCTGCTAAATAGCTAAATCAGGAGCGGCTCCAGGGATACAGTAAATCAAAAGCTGTGAGAGAAGGGATGGAGACATGGAAATGTAAAAAGGCAAAATAGGAAGTTTTATTATAAATGTATAACCTGACGTTGCTATCACACCTCTATAAACGCCAAAGGACTTTTGCATTTTTAAAATAGCTTGCGTGCTTCATCAAGGAGATGTAGAAAGGTAGACGTCTAGCTAAAATGAGACGAACAATTTTAACTTCTCTGTCCCTCCACTCTGTGAATGAAACGATTTGGTGGTTTCCTAAACAGATGTAATTTATCATTGTTTTCTTAGCTAAGCCTAAGGGTTTTCATTACTGTTCAGAGATGTGTTATAGGAAATGATTTTTCAAACGGCAGAGAAACCTTTGCTCTGTCTGAGCTTGGTTTTCCTTGTGAGTTGTTCTGCAGCTGGGAAAACCAAACCCACGTAAGAGGAGCGACTCCGCTTCCTCCCATTTGAAAAATGACTTATTCATGACCCATAAAGGTTCTCAAGTGCTAGAGAGCTCTTTAATCTAGAAGTGAAAGGCATGATAAATATCCGTGGTTAGAGTTTAAATCAGATACATTCAAATGAGATCCTGGATGGAGCGTTTAGTGCCTTGAAAGGCTCATTAGTGCGCTCAGCCCATCGGGGAGGCAGTGGATCCTCCATCAGCCAGTTGTCGCAGGAGAAGAGGTGGTGTTTGGTTGAACCGAGCTTTGATCAAACACGATTGGCCTCAACGCAGAGCAACCGCGCCAGTGCTGTTCAGCCTGTGACACGAGTCCTGGGTGGGACCAGGTTTAGCTCAGAGAAGATGCTGGTCTCACTCAGGCTGCTGAGAAATCACACTCAACCATTTGCATTTCTGATCTTATTTTTACTTTTTCCTTTCGGAAGTGGAGAAACCCAAAGCGCCTCTGCCTGGGACAAGAGGGGGTTGCATGACTCTCGCCTCTCTTGCTTCCCCAGGTCCGGCTGCTGGAGCAGCAGAACAAGGTGCTGACCACCAAGTGGGAGCTGCTGCAGCAGTATGTCCTCCCAGCGTCCAGGAGAAACCTGGAGCCCGTTTTCGAGAACTTCATCTGCAACCTGAGGAAGCAGCTGGAGTGTGTGCTGGGGGAGCGGGAGAGGCTGGAGAACGAGGAGCGATGCCTCAGGGACCTGGTTCAAGAGTACAAGTGCAAGTAAGTAGTACGCAGAGAGAAGCTGCACACTGGGGTGTTTGCTGGCCCCAGCGGTGTTTCTGAGCGCGACGCCAGTGCAATTGCACTGGACGGGTCCAAAAACTGGGGAGCAGGGCAGGGCACACCAGTATTGGGCTGGTTTCCTATACTGGGGTCCCACTGCTGCACCTCAGATGCTGGGGATGGACTGGGAGAGCTCTTCACCCACAGTGTTTCCTTAGGGAGAGGGACAGGGAACCGCTTTTCCTCTCCCTGATGCTCCTGTACACCACTGTGGTTTGCCGTATCAAATCTGCTACACCATCTGTGCCTGTGGCTCCCCCAAATCTCGTGTCCCCGGTGCCATCCACTCCCACAAAACCCTCAGCCTATTTGTCTCCACCCCACGCTTTACCCACGTCGTCTCCGCTGGGGTTCAGTCTCTCTTCCCAGAGGGAATGTGGGAACTGGTTTTTTAATCTCAGCTGCAGATATTCCCTAGTAGCTCCCTGTGCGCTCTGCTAAGCCACGAACCAGGACGCTTGCTGGTTGGTGGTATACAGCACAGAATAAAAGAACAATCCTTTCTCCAGAGATCTTACAGGCAAGCATCTCAGATGTTTTTTCTCGCTGAGCCACCACCAAGGAGGTCAGACTCATAGAATCATCTTGTGAAAGTTCTTCTAGGTCCCAATTACTTGGTCATTATGCACTGGCTTTCCTTCCCACTGCACCTGGGAGTTTCAAAGGTTGCTCAAGCTCCTGACCTCCCCGGGGGCATTGTGGCCACGGTCTCCCCATAAACACTCAGAGCAGAGTCCTGGATGCTTCAGAAAAACATCACACGAAGCAGCAGGGCTAGAAGAAGCAACCCAAGCCTTCAGCTGAGGCACGGGGTTTTGCATTTCTAGTGGTTTGGCCTGATCAACTGCCACCTCACTCCAGCCACCGACACTGCTGGCGTGGACTATTGAAAACTGCTGAACAAAGCCCAGTAGGGAGGAAAGAAATAGCAACAAAGCAAAAATCAAAAAGGAGGTACAAAGGGAGAGGCTCTGGTTTCAATCACACTTCCCATGTTCTGCATTGGCCGCTTGGGTAGTGGGGACGGCACCCCTGGGCTCAGCATCCCACCCCTCTCCTTTCCTCCTGCAGATATGAAGATGAGATCAACAAGCGCACGGCTGCGGAGAACGAGTTTGTGGTCCTCAAGAAGGTGAGTCACCCTAGGGACAACGCCGGCGAGACCAGCTGAGAGTGGCAGGCGCGTGGGCAAAACCTGGGCGTGGGGCCAGGGAGAGAAATAAGGAGTCCTGGCATGATGCTGCCTGAGTCCTCATTGGGTATCCCCAAAATAGAGGCAACCCAATGAATTTGGAGAACCCTATCAGGTTGTAAGCACATACAACGCAAACCCAGACAGTCTTAAGGGCTGGAAATAGTGAGGTTTCCTCCAAATCTAACAAAAAACGTGGGCTTTGCCACAGTCCTTGTTTCTTCACCTCTTTTCACCGAATGCGTGGTGTCTCCCCAGGATGTGGACTGTCTCTACCTGACCAAGGAGGAGCTGGAGGTGAGAGTAGGCCTCCTGCGGCAGCAGCTGGAGTTCCTGAAGTGCATCTACGCCGAGGTAAGAGCTCCCTGCTCCCTGTCTGCTGCCCCGGGGACGATGCATCATCTGTTGCCCCCCTGAGCTCTTACACCAAAACTAAATGCAGGGAAAGGTGTCTTTTCTGAAAATCCTGAAATTGCATCCCAAAAATCTCTCTCTCTTTACATGTATTCGATAACCACACTATTGCACACACTTTGGGAAGGCAAAGGGCGTTCGTGGTTGTCTCCTACACTGCTGGCTGCAAAGGGAGGGATCTTTTGCATGAAAAAGCCCCTCAAATTCTAATCCAAAGCATCCCTGGGAACCACTGAAACATCTCTTGAAAAACCAAGTGTTTTTAGCACTTCACTTTTTAAGCTACATTAGTCAAAATATTTTGGTGAAAACACTTTTGTTGAAAATGTAGCAACACACAAGGGCCACTTTGTATTTGCACCCTTTCCAGCCAAACATGTCCCAGCAGTCTGTAGGCAATGGGGCCCAAAGCGCTCACCCCTGAGGGGTTCACAGCTCAAAAAACTGCTGACGCAGCCAGAAATGCCGAGTTGCAACGAAGCGAGTTGCTCCACCGGGATTCCCCACCCTTCCTTGGGGAACTGCATGCAGCAATCCCATATTGTGGACCAAAACAGGTCCCAGCTGCCAGCTCCTTCTGGAAACCAGTCACCCACCTGGAGAACCCCATGCCTTAGTTGGGCGTTAATGGGAGAACCTCCCCCAACCCTCCACCTTCTCACCAGACCCCGCTTTGCCGGGGGTACCTGCATGCCTGGCTTGGGCTGGTTGAGGGAAGGGGACTGACATGCGATGAATCTTGCAGGAGAGAGCTCAGCTGGATTGCCAGCTGTGTGACACCTCTGTCATCGTACAAATGGACAACAGCCGGGACCTGGACATGGAGGGCATCATCAAAAGTGTTGAGTGCTGCTACGAGGAGATTGCCCAGAAGAGCAAGGCTGAAGTGGAGGCTTTCTACCAAACCAGAGTGAGTATTCACACCACCAGCACAGATGGCAATGAAATCCCTTGGCCAACAAAACTCTGAGGACCATTTCTGTCCTCCATGACGCAACTTAAACCCACCCCACAGTGTGCACGCACTGTAGTTTGCTAAAGAAAGTAATGCCAAAAAAAACCCCCAACCTTAAAACTGTGGTTTAAGACTTTTCTGTAAAAACAGAGCACAGCAGCGTTGCTTCAGAGAGGTCTCCTCTGTGCACACCCATCAGGAACACCATCCCCTTCCCAAAGGGCAAATGCTCAGGACCTACCTGGGACCATCGCCTTGTGTGGGCTGAGGTCATGTCTGGGTGCTTCCCCGGGAGCACCGATGTCAGTGCGGCTCTGGGGAGTCACCACCTTCCCTGGAAGAGGCGATTCGGGCGTGTTAACATCATCCTCTTCCCGCACAATAGCTGGAGGAGCTCCACAGCAGCAGGGGCAAGTTCTGCGACGACCTGAGAAACAACCAGAGCGAGATAGCCGAGCTGAACCGGATGATCCAGAAGCTGCAGTGCGAGTCGGATAATGTGAAGAAACAGGTAGGATGAAGGGTTGAATGCTGCATGGGCAGCGCGGTGCGCAACTTCTCCAGCAAAGGGCTTCGTCCTCACCAGCGCCCACCCTGTTGAGCCGCAAAGGACCCCCCCACCCCAGCTTCTCATCTGCTGTCCATACACAAAGAAGCAGATTTATTTCTCACTTAGCAAATAAGCAGGAGGCAGTTGGATTGGCTATGACAGAAACAACGTTTGCTGTATGCTTCCTACCAGGGTGCAGCCAACAGGTCCCCTCCCTGTCATCCCAAATGGCTTGGCCATCACATGTGTCCAGCCTAAATCTAGGCTCTCTGGCAGCTCCTAGCTGAGAAACAAGGGGGTTCATGAGCAACCCTGTGGAGATGCCTCTTAATATCACCACTGGCCACGCTCTTGCCTGTTACTGTCCACAGATCGCAGCTCTGCAGACAGCCATCTGCGATGCTGAGCAGCGGGGCGACTGCGCCCTCAAAGATGCCCGGCAGAAGCTGATCGACCTGCAGACTGCACTGCAGCAAGCCAAGGACAAGATGGCATGCTTGCTGAGAGACTACCAGGAGCTGCTGAACGTCAAGCTGGCCCTGGACATTGAGATTGCCACTTACAGGACGCTGCTGGAAGGAGAGGAGAGCAGGTAGGAGCATCCCTGGCTGCACCTTGTAACAACAGCTGGCAAAACCCAACAGGAGGAGAGAGGCAGTGAGAAATGCTGGGTGGAGGCAGCTCCCCATGGGTGCAGAGGGGAGCATCGTCCCTTTTTCTCCCCATGGGTGCAGAGGGGAGCATTGTCCCTTTTCTCTCCCCATGGGTGCAGAGGGGAGCATCGTCCCTTTTTCTCCCCATGGGTGCAGAGGGGAGCATCATCCCTTTTCTCTCCCCATGGGTGCAGAGGGGAGCATTGCTCCTGTTTCCTCCTCAACCTCCCAGGGCAGCTGGATCACAGCGCACCAAGCATGCTGCACACAGATCCCCTGCTTACGGTACAAAAAGAGGATGGGATATTAAGATGGCTATGGGATTTGGGGATCCAACTCCACAGTGCTTCGGTGGGCAGTTTTGGACCAGCACCTCACACCTGGGTGCACAGAAAAGCTGAAGTACCTGCAGGGTTCCTAAGGAGGCAATGGCTGGGCAGCACCTCTGTTTGTTTGTGTATTTGAGGAGTATTTCCCTAAATACATCTTTGAGACATTTCTTTTCTTAACAGGATATGTACCGGCAACCCTGTGAGTGTAGGTAAGCTAATGAAGCATTCCCTTAATTTCCTTGCAAGTCTTCTAAGCTTATAAGTTTCCTTATAAGCTGGGTTTTAGCTGCTCTGGGAGTGACTGAGCCTGTTTTTGTCCCACAGCTGTGGTCAGCGGCGGTGGCACTGTCGGGGAGTGCCGATCCCTATCTGGAATTGGAGGCAAATGCACCGTCAAGACAGGAGGGGCTGGCGCGGGGTTAGGGGTGATCTCCTCCTTCGGCGTCGGTGGCACCGGCTTTAGCACCCGGAGCGTAGATTGCCTGCCCAGGGTGGGGGGCGGATTTGGGGCGAGGAGCGCGGTCAGCTGCGTGGGGCGAGAAGTCATCTCCGGTGCGGAGGGGGTGCAGTGCACCACTGGCGTGGGCAACCTGGGGAACGTCGTGTGCGCTGGCGTGGAGCAGTGCAGCCCGGGAGCCGTCATCATTCCTGGGGCAGGGGTCTGCGGCACTGGGAGCAGGTACAGCACAGCTGTGCGCGTGGTCAGAACAACCCGGTAGAGACCAGAGGGCAACTACCCATATTTTAAAATAATCAGCATTTCTGCAATAAAACAGTATTCCCCTTCCTTCTGACAGCTATAGGGATCACACAACCATGCGCTGCCATGTCCACACAATTAGGCTAGCTGCTCTGCCAAAAACTTTTTGCATGATCAAAACCCACCTTCTCTTGCATGTCCTTTTTGGGGGAAACACCCCCAGGGTCTCAGCCAGGTGAGATTTTCATTTCAGAGGGTCCGTACCTGTCTTCACACGTCAGCTTGGCTCTTAAACCAGTCTTCTCTGCTTGACCCCTTTCCAGCAGGGATTTTCTTTCCCTAATGCAGCTATTGCAAAAGGATGAAAAATTTGGTCATCCCAACTTCAGAAAAAGAAGCCACACATTAATTGTCCGAGATGGAGCTGCAGCTATTATTTCACTTCTTTAATGACAGCAGAAAATCCAATTTTTCCTGTTTACGAGAGGGTTGGTAATGCTTATGTAAATTGGTCCAAGTTGCTACACCAGGTTTGGTAGAGCAGATTTTAATTACACACCGACGAGCACCTTATATTTCTGTAGTTAAATGCATGCGTTGTTTTTCCTGTGTGTGTACTAGATAGACCGATTTAATGCTTTTAATGTGTAAGTGAACAGAGTTGATTATCCTTCGCTTACCCCAAACTTTCAGCTGTACCTTCAATAAACTACATGCATAATTCAAGCTTTGCTCCATGGGTTTTATTTCCCTCCCTGATATTACAAAAGCAGCGATATTTCCTCAAACCTGAATCTCCAAATGGGCGGGGTTGGTCGCTCACAAGAAGTGGAGTTTTAACAAAGTGTTTTTGAGACTTTGTCTGCTCTCCTTCCTGATGCACTTTTGCATACCTTTATTCCATCCGGAGATGAGTTTGGCCACAAGGAAGTCTGGAAACCCAGTGTAAACCAGGATATTTAACCGCTCGTGGGATGCGCGGCTCGCTCGGGATCTCTCACACTGTCTGGCATCTCTGGAGGCAGAACAAAAAAGCAGCCAGGCCCTTGTTTAAAGAAATCAGTGAGAACCAGCTCAGGTAGTAACAAAAAGAAAATAATCCCACACCCCACCCTGAAACCCTCTCACCAGAGTAGGCTAATTTGAAAAGAAAGCAAGAGAAAAGCGTACCGTCCCAAAATGAGCATCAGGGCCTTTCTTCCTCAAACGCCCCACCTTCCCTAAAACACCTGAACTTACACGAAGAGCAAAGTCTGTGCCTGGGCGTCCCCCTCCAACATCCCTTGGCGGGGGGAACCCTCTCCCATCGCTTTAGGAGACTGGGATTTAGGTGAGCTCAGGTTGCCCCCTCCGTTTTCTCTGTGAGGGTCCCCAGTTTCCGAGGGATGGTGACCCACTGAAAGGTCTGTAACATGGCTGGGAAGGGCTTGCCACGGTGGCACTCATCACAGCTGGACGCCGGGAAAACCACCCGGCCCTGCCGGCTTCTTTCCTCCCACAGCTCGCCTGGGCGCAGCCAAAAGCCCCTGAGACAACTTTGCTCTGAACTGCCCTTTGGAGAGATCTGCCTCTCCTCACCCAGTCTGGAAGCGGCACAGGGCGTGGGCAGGCTCATTTACCCCGTGAAAGGTACACCAAGGACCGGGTGTTGTAATTTATTCCCCGACGTCCCGCTCCGCTTCCTAGACTTTACTGCTGACTCATGGCTTGTCTGCCCCAACCTCTCCATGGCTGGAGGATGAGTTCAACCACGCTGCCAGGCTCAGCCTGTCCACGCCGGCGTGGTGGTGATGACCCCACCACTGGTTGAGCATCTGCCTCTGCTTCTCTCCCAGCACAGAGGCTGAGCCGAGCGTGGTGGATTCAGGCTCCCCACGTCTACAGTGATTTCCTGATGGAAAGCAAGATGGTTTATTGGATGTGTTCAGCAAGTAGCAGATCGCTAATTATTTTTTAATAAATGACATGCCTTAGCAACACTGTCTGGGCTGGGAGGTGGTGAAATCCAACTGGATCAGCCCTTGCCGAGAAGGCAAAACCCACCCACCTAAAAGGATGTTTTTCGAAAGGTTATCTTCATCTTTTCTGTCTCAATGCATACGACTCGGACTTCATCTCATTTGTATGTAAATAACAAGCAGAAACACCCAAACAAGAAGCTCCCATTGCCCCAACAGCTCATAATTTATGTTGATCTCCTCCCTGCAAAACAATACCTGCACACCAATAACCAGCCGGCTCCCCAGGGTACCAAAGCAGCCCAGCTGCTCTTGCATTTCTGGGAGAACACCTTTAATCATCCCTGCCCTTCTCAACCCCCAAATATTGCAAAACCCACGCTTTCTGCTGCCTACTTGAAAATGTTCCTGTAAATCAGGCTATTTCGGAGAAAAAAAGGCCAGGAGCAAGTTTTTTGGGGCAGTTGGGGGCCAAATCCTGCTCCGTGTCACTCCAGACATGCCCCTTTGTAGACAGACAGAGTCTAGTAGAGGCGATCCAAACTGACAGATGCAAAAAGCCACATCTGCCTCCGGGTATGGAGCCCACAAACCCCGGCTCCTGCACACGATAAACCAGCCCGGTAGAGAAATGGTGTATTCTTCATCCAGCCTTTGCATCACTCGCATACCTTGTGGACAGTGGGCTGAAGGAAGAAGAGTGTGGGAGCCTAAAACGACAATTCCCTCTTTCTTGTTGGCAGCCCCACCTTTAATCCCATTATATTCATTCAGCTCTAATATCTGATCGGAACCCGTTTGTCAGCTTCAGGACAATCTGCCTTTACCGGGGTCAAGACAGCATGAAGACAATCTCATTTTCCCATCGCACCTGGGCTTTGAATTTTATGCAAATAATTGAAGCGATAGATGTTCATGAATTTGAGGTGACATACCAGGAAGATTTGGCCCAAGATTTTCCAAAGAGAAGCAAGCCGACCTGTACCAACCGGGAATTTCACGCTGCAGTGGGAAAGTCTGAGTGACCCAACTCTCCCGGTTTGAGCCAGCCTGGCAGCATTTCTCCAAGGATAATCAGATATTTGGTCTTCTGTATTTGGTAGAACACGAAGCACCTGCTTAATTTTTCTTCCAGAGATGCCAGTGGGATTTTTAGCTCGTACGTAATGGTTTTGCAGCACTGGGGCACATGAATGTATTTCGAAGGGCATGTAGAGTCCTGTCCTGCAAATATGTCTAAGCTCCAGTCATGCGCACAGCACGGGCAATGCCACCAGGACACAACATGCTGCAAACGAACCGAGTTCTTAAATACAAAGAATAAAATACTCTAAACATTGCAAATCCACAAAGTCGCTGATGCCAGAAAATGTCACCACACCCTACTGAATTTGCTCTTTTTCCCAAGGACTCCAGGAAGTAAAATAACAAGAATTTGTGGGAGGATTTTTCATGCTGGTTAAATCTTTGCTTTTGGCAACATTTTGAACAGAAAGGTTCAAAGGTCTGTAAAAGAAATCACAGCTGCAAAGAGCTAGAAACTCAGGACTGATTGCATCTTAATGTTAGCATGCAAATAATACAATTCCACAAAGCTGGGCAAAGTGTTTCAGAAAATCTGCCTCTTTCCTTGAAATCCTTTGATGAAAATCAAGATGAAAATGTATTGATCACATCACCAGCTGGCTGGAGACATTGCATCGGCAACGTCTGGGTGGGGTGGAGCTGACAGGCACTCTGGAGGTGCCAATATCTCTAGAAAGGAAGCCTAGGAAACCTGCTATAGACTAAATACGTAATGCTAAATGGCCAAAATTTGAGGTGACATTTAAATACATTTAAATTACATTTAAATGTAATGACATTTAAATTTGGACTAAATGACCAAATGGAGATCAGTGACAAGTGGTATTCCTCATGGGTCCATACTGGGACCAGTGCTGTTTAATA
>VYZW01026695.1:1583-21035 GCA_013401315.1 Balaeniceps rex
AAGCATGCCTTTACAGCACTTGTATCCAGTGATTGCTGAGCTGCTTCTACAACTGCCAAGTGCCATCTCACATGTCAACCAGGGATCCCTCTGAAGAGATTTGGGTGGTTGCTAGTCCACACCACCAGTTTCTTCATTGCTTCTTTGTCATGTGTTATAGACTGTCTTCCCTCTTAAATTTGTCTGAGCTCTGAAGAGAAGTGAGCACTTTTAACAGTTGTGGAAGAACATGATAAAAAGCAATACTCTCCCCATGTTGTTCTATTATCAGATAGTCATCTGTCTCATCATGTTTTGTTGATAGGTTTTGAGATGCCTGTGCTCTTAGACCTTGATCCCACGAGCTACTGCCTGCTGCTCGGAGTGTTTACACTCACCTTCTGCTCAACACACACAGATACAAAGTCCTAAGCAGTGGCTTACCCAGAAAGTCTGGTACAAGGAGTATTTCACAGCTATCTCTTCAAAGTTACACGCTTTTTGCAAATTTCAATAAATTGTCTGTTTCTGAGAGGCCTGGAAGTACCACTAAGCTCTGTAGAACCCTGTCATATGCAAGTTTGCAACACATTTTATTTTTCAGTAGCTGAGAAAATACCTACTAAACATGTTAAATTGTGGAGAAACACAGTGGCCTCTATTTGAGGATACTGAATATGCTGAAGGCAGGATGGAGGGGAGAAAAGGAGGTTTTGGCTTGCAGATACAGCTCTTCTGGACACCCTTCCATTCACATAAAGGATAAATGGCTCAAGAAATTCTGTCTCTGAATGTGAGAGTCAAGAAATTACAAGCTTCATGTGATCATTTGCATATGCCTTCTAAAGGGGTAAAAACATATTCCCATATTTAAGATCCATTTTTATCTAAGGCCAAAGTAAGTGAGCAAGTATTTCAGTATTATGCACAATTTTAAAAGAAAAACTAGCTCAGCCCTCCAATCCAGTACAAGGTCAGAGAGATAGCTGGATAAATGTGCTCCTGCACTTTAAGGTGCAATAGAATTTTGTACAAAGGTGGTTTATCCTCACATTTACAGAAAGCACTTTACGTTTACGAACAAAATTTGTCTGTTATAAATCAGAACAATTCAAAACACCACAGTCACTTAAAACACTCAGATCATCCCTTTCTTCCCTAATGAATGTGACAAATTGAGGGATTCACGTGCACACTGTCAAGTTTGTTTCAAAGCAGCAATGACAGTTTCTTCATATTTACAAGTCCTACAGATTTTTTTTTTTCAAGTTGTTGCAGGGATGCTGGGCCTGAATGCAATTCCTAGTTCGAACGCCAACAGCAGCAATGCAGCCATGCATCTTATAAATGCCAGTGGTTATTGTTTAAGTCTGAATAAAAATATAGCAATTACTTTGAATCCTAAGAAGTAACCATCAGTAACCCACCTACACAGAGGTTTGCCTATATACAATAATGTTTGACTATCCTAAGTAATTTATGTATCACATGTACACACATATATACAATCCATTTATGCAATATACATGAGATTAACATAACATATATGAAACACTGAGCATCCGTCAGCATCTCCTGTGCTATGCAGAGTTCAAATGTCTGTACCCTCAGTTGCAAAGCACCATTAATACAAGCAGTGTTTTTCCGTTACTGATGTGGGAGAGGGTCATCAATGCCACTTGGCATCCCTCCAGTAACCCACACTTTTCTTACTTGAGTGAACATACTCCTTCCCCCTGGAGACTAAAATCTCCTCAGTTCATTTTTAGAGTTACAGGAGTACAGTCATTTTTTTTAATACCATTGATTAGAGGAAAAAGTCACTTCTTTGCTGGCATCTTTAAAGCACAGTCTCTGTAGAAGTGTTGTAACTTCTATTTCTCAATTAAGAAAAAAAGCAGAACCTCTAAAAGAGATTCAGTACTTGACTGATGATATTTAACTGAGGCAGCAGTTATTGGTAAACATGAAGTATCTGAAAAATTCACCTCATCACAAACCAAATACTCTCATAAGCAGTGAAAAGGAGTGATTTTTACTGAGTTTTGAAAATATCTGGGAACTGCTACTCTTTTTGATCAAACTTATACCCCTACATTTTCTTATGATGGCTTGCTTCTTATGCCCCTAGTTCAAGAGGAGAACCAAGCAGGAAAGGCAACGCAACAACCAACCCAACTAACAGTCCACCCATCACAGTTGTCCGTGCAGAGCCAACTCTTCCCTCTCCTGTCTCCCCTTACGCATATGCCAAGTCACTTGGGCTTGGTACATATCATGGGTGGCGGTAGAAGAAATGCAACCCAAAAAGGAGAGGAAAAAAGGGCCCTTTGGTTTAAAGAGGTAACCTGGAGAAAATGGTCTCCACAGGGCAGATTAACTAGCAACTGTCAAAGTATCATTTACGAACTATGTAGATTCCTGTTCTCCAAAGAGATGCTGTCAAGTAAAATAGACCTAAAATGTGACAGGCTTTGATATTATTGTAACAAGGTGGTCTCTTCCAAATTCTAAATATTCATTTCAGTAATGTGATGTGACATCTTTGTAGGGAAAGTCCAAAACACTTAATGCTGCAATTTACCTGGGACAGAACTGGGTAAGAGGGGACTGGAGAACGTACTGCAAAATAAGTATGAGTGAGGGAAGAGAGAAACCCCTGGAAATGTCAGGCAAATGGGAATTACAAATGAACAAAGAGATGGACTCATGCATTTGGAGCAGAAGGAGGAAGTGAACTGAACAGAACCCGTACAGAGGTAAAAGAGAGGAAGGTACAAAGAGGGGGGTAGAAAGATTGGCTTTAAGTGGGAGATTAGTCTTCTGCCTTTTGAGTCTTTTAGAGAAAGTTGGTTCACTGTTCAAGTGGGTTTTCTGCAGCCATGAGGTCTAGATAAATGATCCCAAACTGAGCTCCTGAGCCAATGATCACTTGTAAGACTGTAGCAAGTAATCTGCATCTTATTCCTAGGACTGGCTAAAACAGTGAGATTAAATTGCCTTGTTAGTGTTTTTAATTAAAAGTTAGAGTTTGTGAGAGCATGGTGAAATACAGGGAGACAGTACTGATCCACAGTCTAGAAAGTCTGCAAGCCACTAGTCCAGAAACTTAAAGCGGAGCTTTTCGGTTAATGATCTCTCTAGGGCTTTAAATAAAATGTCAGATATTGTGAGACTCATCATAACACCACAGGAGTTGGCAGCATTGCTCTCTGGGGCATTCTTAGTCCACTGCAGAGCCAGCATTTGCGTGCTACTTCTTGTTATTAGGCCCAGCTGGACTGTAACTGCCCTCCCTTTCCCTGCACCTTCTTTGCTATTTGCAAAGAGATATGCTTCATTACACAAGAAATAATAAGCCTTCATAAATTACTGGTGAGCCGCATGTGTAGTAAACCTATGAAAGAGCAGTGCTGTTGCTGAAGTCTGCTAAGAAGGGAGAAGTTTTGTAAACTGAGAAAATCTCTCTCAGAGAAATGCCTTGGTTCCTCAAATGTTACATCTGTCTGTACTGGATGGGATGGATAAAATTGCAGTTAAATGATGGTACAACTTTTCTTTTTTCTTTCTTTCTTTTTTTTTTCCTTCTTTTTTTTTTTTTGGCAGCATCCTTCCATTTACTAATTGTTTGCCAGCAAGTTTTATGTGAATAGGAAGCCTGAAAATAATTCTCATGAGTATTCAATTTGAACATCTGGTATCATCATGAATGTAACTGGTATAATGAGCTTCTCTGCATTGAATATAGGCTGCATGGTGAGGAAAGGACTTTGAAGCAACTGCACCTGAATAAAGCAGGTTTTGTAAAAGAGTAAATCTCCCTCCCAGTGTGCGGGCCCTAACTCCCACTAACATTAATGACAATAGCCCCTCCTCATATAGGATAATTAGTGCCCTTCGAGTTTAAATTTGCAGGTACTGAGACATTCAAATGAAGTATGCCTAACATTAGAAAAAAAAGTGAAAATTGCTTCACTGTTTGGTTACATTATGTCTGAAGGGGGAAAGAAAAAACTGTTCATGGATAGGTTAGCTTGTAATTGCCCCAAATTATTTATTTTTATACCATTCTAATTCTGTTTTCAGAGTTTATTCAGGCTAGTTAGCTAGCTGCTTTCAAGCTTTAACTAAAGGATTTTTTTTTTAAAAAAGCCAAGTGACATAGTCTATTTTTGTGGAAACATGGGAGAACAATGGAAGAGGCATTTATTAAAGAATGCAGTATAGGAATAATGTCGCTTTTATTTGCTAATATCAGACATATTTCTATGCACCCATCATTGACATCTGAGCACTATTTATGCTGGTGATCAGATATTTAGTAACTGTCCATAAAGAAAAGAAAGTGTCCCCCAGAACTCAAGGCAATGGATCAAAACCACTTTAGATATCGGAGGACTCAGGAGCCTGACATTGTTGTAAAGTGGGCTGAGAAAATGCCTCAAAGCGGCCAAGGTGTAGCTTGGTCTTACTCTTCCAGAAAGCTTCTTGGAGGTACCATCAAAGAGTTGCTTTCCCAAATGCCTTTGAACTGTGCACAGAGCATGTGTAACTAAAACTTGTTCTCAGAGCTCAGGGTTTACAAAAGTTGGGTGTGAGACAAGTGAATCTATACCTGGGCAGTTATAGATAATAAAGGCCTCAACTCATTCTGCCAGGAGCTGACAACTAGTGGAGAATGCAGAGAGAGGGTCAGCTTTGACAGTTTGCGGTGGAGACATAGGTTAACACTTCTCTGTTGCTGAGTGTGTCACTACCTCAGAGGCCATCCAGCTTTCCATCTGCAACGAGGGCCATCCCTTCCTTCCCACCATCTCACAAACCTCCTGCAAACCCGACCTTCCCACCCACCTCAAGGCGTGGGTCGCTCACTGGCATCACCTCACACACCCCCTGCCACTGAGTGACCACGATGGGATCCTCAGACTGTAGCACAAAGTTTAGTTTTCTGTGGGCTGAAGCACTAAGTAGAGCCTTATAGGGTAAAAATGAATGAGGCTCCAGTGGTCCCATCTAGTCTATGAAACTAGAAAGTTTTTTCCTTCAAGGCAGCCCCAGTCTCAGCTTCACCCTTTCCTGACACATCAGCATGCACACACCACTGTATCCTCTTACAGTTTTGCATTCAACATGAAACTGGGCCCATTACTCACTTTTGAACTCCTCCTCCTTATACCCAGTAACTGTTAAAAATGCCACCACCTTTCTTGTGCCACCACCAGCAATCCTGCCAGGCTTCCTTTTCTCTTCCTTCACATATTGAACTCAGGTCCAAAATCTTCTTTTGATCCACCTAGGTCTTCCTGGAATCTGACCGCTGCCTTTATTCTGTCAAAATTCATGCCCAAACCTTATGACCTTGTGTTTGAATTCCAGGAGTTCCTTTTCTTTGGCCCTCACTTGAGCCCTTTCTCAAGATAACGCACAACATATCTCCTAAGATCATCCACATTCACGCTATACTTCTGCTAAGACCATCTTCCTTACGAATGACAAATGCCATTGTTGTATAACTTACCTTGTTTTCTACAGCATCAAGACATAGCTTATGCCCTTCCAGATCCTCCAGAAACATTTTTACTTGCTGATTTTCCCCTGGTTTTACTGCTTCACAGTTCACCTATTTGAAAAACAAGCAAGCTAGCTAGAGGCTAAGGATAACTTTTATTGTTTGTATTTATAGTTGTGAACTTTGTGTCCTTATTTCTCTCCTCTCACATTTGTTCAGTCCCTCAAGCTGAAAACTCTTTGAAGAAGTAGCTGTGTCTTGCAAGATGGCTTTTTTTGACATTGTAAATGCTCTGCAATGGGAGTGATGCAAAAAATTACCATAATAACAGCCATCATTTTGACAGTTTTTGATGCTTCTCTTGTTGCTGTTATCAAAAGGAGCATTATGTCATTTAAAACCTTATTTTCAAGTCAGGAAATTAGGATAATGGCATTAGTAGAACTCAGATGGCATGAAGGTTTGGGAATATGCTCTTCATCTGTTTTTATCCACGTCACTGTATCGATACATTGGCTAAAGTTCCCAAACCCTGAGAAATTCTGCTGAAGAGGTTAGACCAAAAGTTTGAAGATGGACAAATAAGCACAGAAGTTTTCAGTTGTATGATCTATTTCTATACAAGTGTAGAAGAATCTATAGAAAAAAAAAAATATAGGAAGAGTTCTTTTAGGAGGACCTAAGGGAAGTCTGTGCTTTTGAATTTACAAGAGGGTTTCCTGTTATTGTTGTTAGTGTTTGCTCATTTGTTTTTCAGATACTACTTCCAGATTGCCTCAGACTCTTGAGATAAGCTACTGCCGAAACCAGGACAGCATTTCAACTCGGAGTGTCCCCAGTATGTGAATTAGTAGTCTGCCATTAATGTTAACTGTAATGTTATTAGGGCATCATCTAATGAGAAATGCAGAGGCCAAGTATGCATTAATAGCACTGATAGAAAATTTTGAATTCTCCCTAATTTCCTAAATAAATAGATACATTCAGAGATGTGGGGTGTTTACTTTATTTCCTGGCCACTGTGACAAGATGCGAGTCATAAAATACTACCGCTACCCTGTATCACCTGTGAACACTTAACTCTGTGTTGGCTCCAGTGGCATTATTATGCATTAAGTTAAATGTAATCACAGAGTACCAGCTAAAAGTAAAAGGCACAGATCAGTACTACTCATAAAGAAAGCACGCTCCTAACTATCCGAGATAGATGCCCTAGAAAAATAAATTGTTTGTTTCTTCTGAGACATCAGTCAGTGAGTTTATCCTTAGATTTCAGTAGATTTCTGATCAGCCAGTCACTTCTTGTTTTCAAAAGGCTGTCTTTTTGCTTTGGGTCTAGCCTGGGTCCACTACATGGAGTCTATCTTGCCACTGAGGCTGTTGCCAAATTGTATATAGCGCTTCTGCCTCAGCACAAGGAAATCACACTAACCTCTTAGATGTCCTCAAAATATCAATATGAAGGTTTCCCCCACTTACATATGTCTAATCTTCCTCCAGCTGTTTCTCTGAGACTGGCAGGTATCGTTGTGCATCCCTCAGTGAAAATGCTGTAAAGCGTATATTGAGCTGGTTTCCAGCTGTGTTTGTTTAGATAGGAATATTTTCTTCCACTTCCAGCACGGGCAGCTGTTTGAGATTCTTGTCAGAGTTTTCTTTTGATCTAGCTTCCGTGTATATAGTTCTTCTGTAAATGCTTTCAGAATTCATTGTCTTTTTATCCTTAGATGCTTTTTAGCATGTCTCAGACAGGGATTCTGTAGATGAGTATCTGAACTACCAAACTTAAAATGGCATGAGAAGTTGCATTGAGATGAGCTGAGTAAACTTTTTTTTCAGCAAAAAATATATTCATTAGCTTTGTCAATTAAGTCACGGCAAAAATGTCTGTAAAAATTTGAAAAATATTTGTTTTAAAATGCAGATTCCATTTCCCCCAAAATTCTCTTCTAATTTTAATTTAGGCATTGAAGTGCCTTTTTTAGATAATATGTAATATAATTATATTTAATTATTAGAAGTTAAATATAATAAAAAAATAAATTATAATTTGTTTTATGTATAATAGATATTTTGTTTGGAATCAAAAGAGACATTGGTCTGAATCCAGAATCCAGTTCACTAAAATATAAATATCTTAAAATTATAGTTATGTTAGGTCAACATAAAGAATGTTTCTGATTTTGTTTAAAACAGTTACCCAGTGCTGAATGAGATGGAGCCCCTGGGGTCCACCAGATGTCTTTCTTTGACTTATTCTCCTTTTCTGCTAATCACTCTGTCCACACATGTTAGGAATCAACTATTTGTAGCTTTAAATTAAATAGCAAAAGAACTATGTGTATTTAATGCCATATCGTTTGTGGACTCTTATCTATAATTAATTCATTTAAAAGCTTGTGACTATTTAGTATTCTGTTACACTGCTGCTATATGTGTTGCATCCTCCTTATTTAAGGACATATATCTACCTTGGTCTCCGTCTTTAATTGCTTACTATGAATGGCTAGGAAGATCACCGGAGTGTATAATAACGTTGATAAGAAATTGTACACCTCTGGGAATCCTGCCTAATATCACAAACTTATCTCTGCTGTATTCTTATTCTCTCACTTTAGGTTGTTTGGGATATTTCCATTTTGTCTTAAAATAGATTGTAACCTCTTCCAAATACAGCCTTTGTCTTCCAGTGTCTGCAATCTAGAATAATGGGGCACCCATCCTTGGATGGGACTTCTTGATAGTACTGTAATGTAATTATTGTCATATAGGTTTTAATACAGTATACTAAAAATAATTTTAAAACAATAAAATAAAATGATGTCATTCAGCAGTGCAACTCTGAATTTTTTAGCAGTGAAAAAGCTGTATTGTATTTCTAAAGCAAAAATGGGTGGTTACCTTCACTGCTTGTATAGAATGAGGCTTGCTCCATTTGGATGAGTTATTTTTTAAACCCTGATAGGTTCATCACCTACAGGTTACTTACTTTTGTAATATGTCGTAGCCCTTTCCATTTCCCCTAATTTGCTGTCCCTGTAGCAAACTTCTCGTGCTGTCCCTAGCCCCACTCAATAGCCTGAACTCACCCAGGAGGACAAAAGGAGGAGGAGATCTCCAACTGGGCTGTAGTGTGACCCAGAAAATACACGACAGCAGCTTTTCCAGGTAGGGCAGCCTGAACCTCAGCTGAATCTGGGTCCTAAACCACATTTCAGTGGGGATGGTGATTAACAAGTACGTAGGCCTTGTGCTCTCCACTTATACAGCAGCTCTCAGAAGCTTTTTAAGAGCTGGATTAGGCGATGGACAGCAGATGAATTACTGCTCCCAAGCCAGCATAAAAACCTGAGTATGCCCATGATGGTCTCCTTTCGTGCTCTCAGAGAGCAGAAGGATAGGCAGTTTCTGTTTGGAACTGAGTATTGCATTGTCATGTTTTAACCCCAGCCAGCAATTAAGCACCACCCAGCCGCTCCCTCACCCTCCCCCCATAGTGGGATGGGGGAGAGAATCAGGAGGGTAAAAGTGAGAAAACTCATGGGTTGAGAAAAAGACAGTTCAATAAGTAAAGCAAAAGCTGTGTGCGCAAGCAAAGCAAAACAAGGAATTCATTCACCACTTTCCGTTGGCAGGCAGGTGTTCAACCATCTCCAGGAAAGCAGGGCTCCATCACGCGTAACAGTTACTTGGGAAGACAAGTGCCATCACTCCAAATGTCCCCCCCTTCCTTCTTCTTCCCTCAGCTTTATATGCTGAGCATGACATCATATGGTGTGGAATATCCCTTTGGTCAGTTGGGGTCAGCTGTCCCAACTGTGTCCCCTCCCAACTTCTTGTGCACCCCCAGCCTACTCGCTGGTGGGGTGGTGTGAGAAGCAGAAAAGGCCTTGACTCTGTGCAAGCACTGCTCAGCAATAACTAAATCATCTCTGTATTATCAACACTGTTTCCAGCACAAATCCAAAACACAGCCCCATACTAACTACTATGAAGAAAATAAACTCTATCCCAGCCAAAACCAGCTCTCCCAGGGAGAGTCTAGGTGGTATGAGTAAGAGAATACAAATGACAGAGAGAGACTTTTTACCAAGGCCTGTAGTGGTGGGACAAGGGGCAACAACTTTAAACTGAAACAGGGTAGATTTACATTGGACATAAGGAAGAAATTTTTTTACGATGAGCATGGTGAGACACTGGCACAGGTTGGCCAAAGAAGTTGTAGATGCCCCACCATTGGAAATGTTCAAGGTCAAGATCAGGTTGGAGAGGACTTTGAACACCCTGATCTAGTGAGAGATGTCCCTGCCCATGGCAGGGAAGTTGGACTAGGTGATCTCTAAAGGCCCTTTCTAACCCAAATCATTTAATTTTGACTTGAGTTTTTGTTAGACTGAGTTTTTTATTTGCTTGGCCTTTTTTGTTTTTTTTTTTTTAGCATAGCTTGTTGGCTCTTGCAAAAAAAAAAATTATTTCATCCTCTTATTTGCCCATTGGACTCATCACTGCAATTTCTTGAGGGTAAATTTTTTCATGGAAGGATGATTACATGCTTTTCAGAACAATTTAATTTGATGTAACAGTACTGTAACTGTTGCTAAATCTTCCAGAGAGATTCTGTAGAGTATCCAAATTAAGCGCAATAACCAATCCCATGTCTGTATTTGAATAGTAGCTAACTGTACTTTATTTTGGGTCATGCATTTGTACTATTTTAAAATTAGTAAAAGTTATGTGAGAAAAAGGTAGGTTTGTCCTACCAAAGATAAAACATTTTTATTGGTAATGAAATATTGTGACATTCTATCTAAGTGCTGATATAATTTCACAAATGTGTTGAATCATGTTATCATGGGGAACAGGGGACTCTTTATCTGCGGAAGGTCTAGTCAAGAGAGGCCTAACATTAAATGGAGTTAATATACAATTTCCTATAATTTGGAATTTGACCATATTGCTATTGTAGGTGGGCAAGAAAGAATTCTGTGATACCAAGCCTGAAATCATTTAATCAGGAATGTAAATCAGTTATGTGCTTCAGTTACCAAATGTTGATAGAATTGGCTATGGTAGATTGTTGTTTTTTAATTACAGCTGCTCTGTAATGTTGTTGTGTTACCAGGTTCCAAGAAGGAAAATAGTATGGTATGGCAGTTTGCTATGCCAAATGACCACAGCTACTGCCAAGTGTAAATACTACCAGGAGTGGGTTCTTCTATAGGATGATAACCACATCCCTAAAGTAATGAATGCCACGCTTCCCTATATGTATTTATGTTCAGATAATTTATTTAAATAATGTTCCTAGTACATGCTTTATAGCCTTCTGCCTTTTGCTACACAAATTTTAGCTTATATTGCAGACTGTGCAAGTCATTTGGCAAATGTAATTTCCATCCCTGCATACTAATCGATTTCTTCACAAACACCTGCTATCAGTTATGATAATAAAAATGCCATTCTAAATTGAAAAGGGGCCAAATGGAGCTTCCTAAGGAAATGACTTAAGTGTCTTTCAATGCCTTTAATGTAGTAATGTTCTTGTAGTGCCAACACTTTTTTTGAGCATTTGCATTTTATATAATTTTACTCTATTACATCATTTTTCTGTCTAAATGGTTCCTCATAACCATTGCTACGAAGTAGTTCATAGCACGATTGGAGAGGAATTTCTGTGTTTCCTCTCTCATGGGATTAAATCCAGCGACTTTACGTAGTCAAAATTCCTTAGCACCGATCTGATTGGGACATCTGGCTGCTACACTAGTATAATTATTAAACGATTGTATCAGTTCTTATAACATCACTGGGAAAATGTTGTAAAGTTGGTGGATGCTTTGCCCTTGGACTGCATGCCAGTTTCTTCCTAAAATATAAGCCTAAATTTAGCAGCCAGATTGCAAGTAGCGTTTGAATTATCCAGGGTCGCTTTATGGCTCCTTCCAACCCAGAAAATAACTTCCCAGCAACAGTCTTTGCCAGAACCTAATCATTTTCAGCTCTGCTGGGTCTTGTCTCAGCTCCGAAATGTCTCACTGGCTTCCAGCTGTATTGTCATTTCCCCTGACAATGTCCCCTGCATTATTTGTAAGGAAACAATCCATTTTACTGATTTCTTCACATTTTCATTTTCTCTTAGCTCTAGCCGCCCAAGCATATGCGTTAAAGGAAGAGAACGATAGTCTTCGATGGCAGCTGGACGCTTATAGGAATGAAGTGGAGCTCCTGAAACAGGAGAAAGGACAGCTCTTTCGGACAGAAGAAAGCCTTACAAAGGACCAGCAGCTGCAGTTCCTGCAGCAGACAATGCAAGGCATGCAGCAGGTATTGCTATGGAAGAAAAGCACGGGTCTTCTTTTTTAGGAAAGTGGTCCATGGGGGGGCTGTGCTGTACTCAAGACTGTTAGCCGTGAAGGTCCTGATTTCTTTTCAGAGTCAAAATCTTACAGATTTTAGATGGGGGAAAGGGGAGGAGGAATTGGGGACATATTTGGGGATAGTAATTTTAGGAATTCATAAGCTGTAAATCCATCGATCATTAGAGAAAACTCCTTATGCATGTTTATTTAGGAAAAAATTACTTCCATACATCCCCTATTACTCTCCTCAGTTATTCCAATTGGCCCTAATTCTGCATGAAAGTTCAAGAAAGTTTGTCCAGTGTAGCATAGCCAGCGCTCTGTTGTACCTGCATTTGCATTCGTCTGCATCTTTCGATGCATCTCCGCTTCTCGGCTTTGTCTTTTTTCTTCTGACTCTTGTTTGAGGATGACTGAGATATCTCCAGCTTGTCCAGACTACCCTCCTGCTAACTTGCAAGTGGATAGCAACATCAATGCTATCTCCTGAGCTTTTATCATTTATGCTGACCCATGGATGTAACCTTTTCATTCAGGCAATTTTTAAGTGGTTTAGCGCAGCAACAAAGCTTTTTCTCTGACATCAGTCAGACAGAAACTGCAATGTGTCTCTGCAGGGGAGGGTCAGTTTATCTTATCCATTCTCCCTTATTTGTCAGTGTGCTCCTGACATTGTGCTGGGCAAGTCTTGGCAAGCACATCCAGACTGCTCCCACTGCTTTGTCTGACATGTCCGCTAACACATAAGCACCCCTCATTCAACGTGCATGTGTATAACCTCTTTCCTGCCCAGGCGCTTGTATTCAGCTGCTGCATGACAGAGCGCAAGGGCAGAGGCTCACCACGACACTGGATAGGGCTGCCACGTAGAATGGAGCTTCTCAAGATGTCACTGCAGAGGTTAATTTTGCTTCCTTCGTCTGTGCCCTGCAGCAATGTGTGCGCTCCTCTATCACTCCTGTTTATTAGATTCCAGAAGGGGACAAGTTGTGCCCACTTCCAGATTGTACTAAGCTGTTTTTTTTAATGACAAAAACCAGGAGACATTAATTTACATATGAACTGCCTGCCTGGGTTAGGAATTGCGTTGCTATCACCGTACCCACGAATCCAACAAGTCTGCAAATCCCGCCTAACACCAAATAACAGAGCCCAAGAAAAGCCTACATATGTGTTTATATGAACATAAACCCCTTTAAGCCTGCAGAGTTTTACAAAATTAGGATGATTTATGGTGTAGTGGAATAATTCTGAATAAAATATTTGAAAAATAGAAAATAAGTCATTGATAATTCAGGAATAAAACCTTTCCTGAACTTAGGAATAAAGTCATTAATCAGAAATACTTGAGGTTTCAGTATACTTTAGATATGCTTGAGGTCTATTCACAGTCTTATCCTTATATAAATGGATACTTAAATATCACTGGCTTCATTAAATTTAACTGCATATATAAATATTGTGCTAAATTTCAGCCTGGTGCTAATTCTCCATTAAAGTTAGTGAAAAGTGGGCACAAAATACTACTAAATCAAAATTCTAGAGCCCTAACGCTCATTTTGCATTATTATAATTTCCTACCTGGGGTCTGGATGAAGGATAATCAAGTCTGTAGAATATAAATAGATTTCTGTTGTAACTTCAAGCAAATGTTAATAATGCAAGTCAATAACAGAGAGCGACTTACTTATCTCTCTGTTCAGCTAGCAATGGACACTGTAGTCCCTATTCCTCTGAGAGTTTCTATGTTCGTGACAATTTTGCTGTGACGTTCTGAATTTTTCTAGTTTGCCATCTCGGGGTCAGACCTACTAACTCCCAATGGGATATAATTAGAGATGGCCCAAGGAGCTGGAGAAGACATTGCAGATAATCCGGTCTGACAATATGCTGAGGAGGGCAGCAACACAGAAGCATGGGAGGTGGAGTTCAGAATATTTGGTGGGAAATTAACAGTCAATTAAGCAGCTGGATGATGGCTTTGGATTTCAATGATTAGCCATAGTCGTGACATCTCATAACCTTTGTGCTTGTCATGCAGTTCATGCATGAATGTTTAGAAATAAACCTTTGATTTAGGTAGACTCTGTTTTATCTCAGCTTGGTTTTGTAAATGTTGAGAGATGACAACCTTAGCTGAAATCCATCAGTATAGCAGGTGCTCAGCATCTATGGAAATCAGTCTGTCTATGAAATATTAAACATATAGCCAGGACTTGAGTAGTAATAATTTAACAAGAAGACCTGTATTCCCTTTTATCCTTTTGTATATATTAAAATTAATTTCAGACAAGGTAAACTGAATGCCATTGAATTCCTGAACCCTGCATATATGTCAGCATTAAAAAAATGTATTCTTCCTCCTTCTTTCCTCTTCATTCTCCCGAGCTTTTTCATACACCTCTTCTTCTTCTAACTTTGAAAGCCAGAGAACAAGTGATTCGAGCTGCTGCCTGAAAAGCAAATTTATCTGAGAAAAAGTGGATACATTTTCAGAATCAAGAAATTTTTTGCAAACATATTTGGAGCCAAACAATAGCAAATAACACAACATCAATGTATTTTTAATGTACTTCTACCATCTGGACATTTTTCAGGATTCTTTCCCACATTTGCAGGACTGATGAAATGAATGTTTATTTTCTCTTCCATCACTCCTACTGATCCAAACTAGCATCAGCAAAATCACACAGACGTTTGCTTATGAAGTGTACCTTATGGGCACTAGTAGCAACCTGCTTATTTATTGTGTCTAAAAAAGAAAATCCTTTGGACTAATGACATTGAACTTACGGGGTTTTTAGTCAACTTCCCCCATAAAACTGTGTCACAGTTTAATTTCATACCCACTGTGAGATCTCAAACAAATGGAAATAATGTCTTGTATCCATGGTAACAAATGAGATACACTTTACCTGATTTTGAGATGGAAATTGAATTAACTTGTCACTGCTGCATAGGTGGTATTGCCTTCAATGTATTTCTATATGAGAACACACATACCAGGCAGATCACTTTTCGAATGGCTCTCTTTTTCCAGCAGTGTTTGGTATTCTCTAAAAAAGTCTGCGATCACAAGGAAGGATGGTTTAGTTGTAACTATTTTTACAATACTTCACAGCACAGCTGTAAGGGCTTTTTAAATCTTGTCTCTCTGTCTGAAATGTTTTACCACATACATGACTATAGGTAATGAAGAAAATATCATCTAGTAGTGTTGCTTAATGCTTGCCATTATAAGACTCAGTTTTCAGTGGGTATATAACTTCTCCAAATTTTAACCATTTGGGTTAGCATATTCCATGTGGAGTAGCAAACAAAATTCTTTTGAAAAAATTCTCATCAAAATGTTTCAGCCATTCCAAGAACAAAGCATGAAAACAATGCTTTTCTTGTTTGTTGTCCACCAAAGAAAATTCTTGAGGAAATGCACTTGCCACCTTCATGCTTTGAAACAAGGACTCAGAATTTGACAGCGAGTTGCTATGGAATTAATGATGTGGTTTCCATATCCTTTATAAAATCTGCCTGAAACTGATAACGTTACAAGCCTTTGAAAAATGTCAGTTTGCCACATAGGAGATGGCACTCATTAGCACATATCCAAGTAAATTTGAGATTTTTATGGGTCATCTGGGGTTGTTCATGAACCACCTCCGTAGCACAGCCATTGGTGCAATGTTTTACTCCTCAAGTTAGTCCTAAGTCGACAGAGCACACCTCCTGTGTGTGGAGGCTCTCTAACTGAACAAGTTAGTTTCACCTTTTTGTCAGGCTTAATTGGCCAAGGTATTGGGCCATGCTTGCATAGCTGTACTGGTTCCTGAACTGGTTCACTTGCCAATAGACTGGTAATTCTGCATGGTGCTTCACTGCGTCATGTAAATGTGTGATAATGTTCTTTCCTCTCACAGCTCCATGAGCATGATGGGCTGAACTAAGCTCCTGCAGGCAAGGGTGTCATCCAGAAATCCCCATTTAAATCATGATTCCACCTATGTTTTCTCCAGAAAATGTACACAAGTGCCTACAGTTCTGCTATTGCACATGCTGGGGTGTATCTGGGACATTTAAGAGGCACCTCATTGCCCTGGTCCCCTAAAGGGGGACCATTCATTAGCTGAGCTCAGATTCATACTCCTAACACACAGAGACAGTACAAACTCCCCTTCATTGGCAGTCATGCATTAAAGCCTAGCCATGGGGTTATTGCATGAGCAGGGGATGCGTGGGGGTGCCTCTCCTAAAATAAGTGCTTGGGGTGGAAAGCAAGAACAATAGGAACAGTTGTGGGTGGTAGGCGTAGGGGTGACATAAAGGCTGATACACTGCTACGGACGCCACCAACTCTGTTAGCTCAGGATGTCTCAAGCAGGAGACTGAACATATTCTGGCCCTGTTGGTGACCCACATGGGTGTCACTGATGCAGCATGATGAAAGTTTTCTTTTGTCTTGTCTTCTTTTTTTCCCCAAACAATATCAATTTCACTCAAACAGCAATGTGAACAGATTGTGAACCTGAGCACTCAGAAGCCAGGAATTGCCAGACCTACCGCCTGTGTACTTTGCTTCGTATACCTCAGAGACCCTTCCCATTCAGTGCCGCAGACAGAGAGTGCACAGTTAATCATTACCTATTCAATACCTTCCTGTCCTTGCTGTTCAATATGCAACTTGAGGTCTTACTGCAAAGGCCACATTGCTCCTGACATTTCCTACCTACTGAGGAGTAGCTTTTGCAGTTTACTAATCATTTAGCATGTAAAATAAATAGCACGTGCATCTGAGACTTACAGACCTTTTTTCAAAGGGCTCTGATAAATGCCAGATGACTAGCAAAAATTTCAGGCTTTCAGTGTTCATCCAGGGAAGGAGAGTTTGCGCTGTGATATGCCTCACTGTTGTGGTTGGGAGGGTGAGAAGAGCTGGTGGAATGCATCGCAGCTCCCTCCTTACACTGACTGCTCCCTCGAAGGAGGGTGGCCAGGGTACATATTTGGTGATGAGGACTGTGGGGTGCAGACAGCTTCCACAGTACAGTCACTGGGAGCCGGATTAGGACCCTTTTGTGTAAGTGAGATGGCACAAGGGTCATCTCTCAGTTTTTTAAGCAAGATTATATACCTCTAACATATAGCAACCACTCTGAGTAGAAAAGCCAGAGGTAGCTAGTGTTGGCCTCACTGTGTTGCCTTTGAAATGAATTGGATTTCTACCATTCCCTGCCACTGGAGCAGAGCTAGTCCATTTTCAGATGTCCTCACTGAGCTAGCAGAATTTTTTTCTACAAGCAAAGATGGCATTGCTCAGGTCTTTCCTCTCCTATCCTAAATGAAAAGTAGTTTTTTCTCATACAAGTAATGGAAGAACTGGCTATTCCCATGGTCCACTCTCTTTCAGTGGGAGCAGGGAGGACAAGCACATTTCTATCCAGGAGAAACAGCTGTAGACAGCTAGTAGATAGGGCATCGTGAGACTTTTTTTCCACATCACTCTTCTAACCAATCTACCACCTATTAAATTCCAATAAGCCTCAGCTGGCATTTAGGTCTGCAGCTCTCAGATCCTTCACAGATGTTGTTAACTGTCACAGCCATTCCTTTCTCGCACATACAAACATTCTGAAATGTCAGAAGTCACAGACACATACGCTGTTGGCTGAAAATTGCCGATTCTGGTGCCATGTGAGTGCCGTGACCATTATAACAACCGTTTACCTTTAAATATACAGGTTCTAGTAGCAGTTTAGCACTGAAATTAACATAGTTGTTGAATAGATGGAGCATGCTATGGCTATATTTATTAATATAGCCTAAATGCAGAAGAGATTTGTAGTCTTTTTTTATTCACCTACCTTTTGCTCACCAAACATCTATTCAGCATATAACCCACGTAAGTTGTACTTACGCACAACTATAAACTGATTCTTCTCCAAATGCGGTATTAAAGAGAAGAGTCAATAAAAGAGATAAAAAACATTACCCCTTGTATTTGTGTTTTACCTGCTGAATAAACAGAGCAGAATAATTAAGTTGGAAATGTTTTTATTACTACTCTTGCAGTATGAATTCCAGTTAGAGCTTTCTGTTTTCCTAGAAAAGTGGCACTGGAGTGGTAATGTCAATATTGATCAACACTGATAATTTTATAGGGGATGAATACAAGATAAGTGCGAGGTGCTGGACCCAGTGTCCAGATGTTCACTTCCAGGCCTGTCTCTTCTTCTCTCACCCTATGGTTGATATTTGGAAACTGGTTAGGAAATATGTCTGCTCCCAGGACAGAGATAAATGTTCCCATAAGTATTGTCTTTGTTCCCTTGTGCTTTTCAGGGCTCTGTACAGTACTGTCCACATTCAAACTTCCAGAAAATACTTACTCTTTCTGATTATATTAAAAAAAAAGAGCAGCTGGCAATTAAATGCTAATTATTTACCAGATCTCAGACAAGCCGAATGGGTTCTCCTCTGTGTTTAACAACCTTTCCTTATTGAGAGTAGTGTTTAATTTCCCACTTCTGCCACCACCACTTCAACAATATTGGGGGAAGGGTAAATAAGGGGCCACAGATGCTTTAAGCACCATATTCTCAATAGCTGTTCTATTGGTAAGATGGTGGAGGGTGTCGTGACCCACTCCTCGGGCTACCCTGGGTAGGACGAGCCAGGCTGCGAGGTTCCTGAAATGCCCCTGGGGCAAATTAAGGTGAAGCGACACCAATAACACCTGTTACTGGCTTGTAGTTCTTTAATAGGGGATTTTGGGTAATTAGAGAAAGTGTTGGTTTTTACTGCAGTGCTGTTAATCTATGCCTTACATTACTTACTAGAGATATAAAAGACAAAAGAATAAAAACAAAAGANTTAGGAAATATGTCTGCTCCCAGGACAGAGATAAATGTTCCCATAAGTATTGTCTTTGTTCCCTTGTGCTTTTCAGGGCTCTGTACAGTACTGTCCACATTCAAACTTCCAGAAAATACTTACTCTTTCTGATTATATTAAAAAAAAAGAGCAGCTGGCAATTAAATGCTAATTATTTACCAGATCTCAGACAAGCCGAATGGGTTCTCCTCTGTGTTTAACAACCTTTCCTTATTGAGAGTAGTGTTTAATTTCCCACTTCTGCCACCACCACTTCAACAATATTGGGGGAAGGGTAAATAAGGGGCCACAGATGCTTTAAGCACCATATTCTCAATAGCTGTTCTATTGGTAAGATGGTGGAGGGTGTCGTGACCCACTCCTCGGGCTACCCTGGGTAGGACGAGCCAGGCTGCGAGGTTCCTGAAATGCCCCTGGGGCAAATTAAGGTGAAGCGACACCAATAACACCTGTTACTGGCTTGTAGTTCTTTAATAGGGGATTTTGGGTAATTAGAGAAAGTGTTGGTTTTTACTGCAGTGCTGTTAATCTATGCCTTACATTACTTACTAGAGATATAAAAGACAAAAGAATAAAAACAAAAGAGGGAAAAGAAAGGGGAGAAAGAAAAAAGAGATTGAGAGAGAGAGAGAGATCACCGGTCCGTGTTCCAGTCCAGCCAACGGGGGGGTGGGGATGCATCAGTTTCTTCTTCTTTTCTTTCTTCTTCCCCCCCACCCC
>VYZW01026695.1:21934-53780 GCA_013401315.1 Balaeniceps rex
AATTAGAGAAAGTGTTGGTTTTTACTGCAGTGCTGTTAATCTATGCCTTACATTACTTACTAGAGATATAAAAGACAAAAGAATAAAAACAAAAGAGGGAAAAGAAAGGGGAGAAAGAAAAAAGAGATTGAGAGAGAGAGAGAGATCACCGGTCCGTGTTCCAGTCCAGCCAACGGGGGGGTGGGGATGCATCAGTTTCTTCTTCTTTTCTTTCTTCTTCCCCCCCACCCCACCCCGAGTCTTGGTTTTTAACCCTTGCTTAGACACACCTTCCCTACTTCCTATGCTAAATAGCACACATGCTCAGTCTGGTCCTTTCTTGAGTCGGTGGGTGTATTGAGTCGGTGGTCAGTGAGTCGGTGGTCATGATCTCCCTCTGCCCAAATTACCTTTTGGCTAAGAGTTCACGGCTCATGTTGCAGACCGCCCTCTCAGTCCCTTTATCTGTGGAGTGTTTGAGACATGTCTTGGAAGGGTGCCGGGTGCCTTCACTCCCTTCTCCCTTATCAAGTCCTGTCCTGTTATCTGCATTCCTCGGGCTTCCTGTCAGGGGGTACTTGTACCTTGGTGTGAGATCTTCCACCTCGCCTCCTACAGACAGTAGCATTTTTTTGCCTGCTACCACTGGTAAAGCTAAACTGAGATTGGCAGCAAGAATAAACACTTCGGAGAGAAATAATCGGGTGCACACATTTTATTTAAAATATGAAAGAAATCAATTAATATCCTCGTTAACATGCTTGCATAGTTTAGTGGTGATGAAGGACAGATCTCATAAGTTTTGCAGTCCAGTGATCTTACATGAATTCTTTAAAAAATCCTAAATACTAGCCTTGGCTTGCTGATTACATAGTTTCCAAATGTGTTTGATGCTATCATTACTAGGAACTCTGCTTCCACTACTAGGAATTGTGTTTCAATGGGAATTACACTGGGTAAATTGATTCTGTTCCCTAATATCATTCTTCTAATTAAAATGTGTCAGGTCTTTTTATTCTCCTTCAAAATAAATAAAATATTTCTTCTTGAGTAGGAAATAAAAATTTTAAAAATCTCATTTGGTTTGTTGAGAAAGAGCATGCTGTATCATGCTCATTTGCAGTCTCATGAAAGAAGAGATGGGATCATACAGTTCAAGTGCCATTGCCTGGTGAGGAGGTATCCACAATGGACGGGTACAGGTGAAAGTATGGAGAAGATGAGGTTGCTGTGAATGCGTGATCATGTCTTCTTTTGACTGTGCGTCATACCAGGTGCTGACTGGTTGCCGTGTAGGACAGATATGAGGAAACATGACTCTCATCTGGGATCAGCCCTCTTCCTTTGATCAGGATCAGAACAAACTGTAAGCCCACCTGTCCACTCACCTATTGCCAGTAAAGTCAAGGGCTATGTAATATGCCAATCACCTCATTTAGCAAAGGTAGGAGGGAGCTGTATTGATGAGGTACGATGGGCTTTGTTCAGACTTCTCCCCTCCACAGGCCACCGTCAAAATCAAAGACCTTGTGCAATCTGCTGTGAAAGTCAGATCTCAGATAGGGATCCCTGATGCTAGCACTAAGTATCTATTAGTAAACTGGGAGAATTTCAATTCTGAGAGGAGGGATTGATTCTGTAAGGTTCCTAAGGACTTGGGTCTTTTCCTCATTTGCTGCAAAAATCCATAGCTGACAGAAGAGAACTTGTCTTTCGTGAGGAGTAAGAGATATACTTAAAAATTGCTTGGCAAAGGAAAGCTGTAGACTGGCTCTTAAGCCATTCATTTCATCATCCATGTTCTGATTTCACCTGCTGTCCAACCCCTAACACTGCCTCTTGTAGTTGGTGTGGCTGAATTACTATGCCTCATAGAAACAAAAGAAATTAGGTATTCTTTAGAATCATAGAAGAACATAAGTTAGAAGGTACGTCTGGAGGTCACGTACACCATCCCTCTGCTCAAAGCAGGGGCAGCTCTGGAGTTGTCGCAGTTTTACTCAGGACCTTGTCCAGCTATGTTCTCAGTACCTCCAAGGATGGAGAGTCCACACCTTCTCTGAGCCCTTGTGCAAGTGGTTGGCTACCCTCACTGTGGAATATTTTCCTTATATGTAGAAATATTCCTTGTTGAATATGTTTCTGTTTGCCCTCAACCCTTATCCAAGAAAAGCCTGACTCATCTTCTCTGTAACCTCCCTTTAGGCAGTTTCAGTGTGTCTGTGTCCATCTGTCTGTTTTCTCATTTGGCGTATTTCTCGGGTTCTTGCCTACTCCTACTCTGAGTGCTGTAAAGCTGTAGGATCTCTGCAGTCAATCTAACAGCAGGGCAGGGGGAGCATGGCAAACACCTTCCCAAGGAAGCCACCATACACACTCACCCATCAGATGTGTGTCTGGCTCCCCGGCCCCCTCTGAGGTGGTTAACCTGTGGAGCTAACATGTTCAGCATTGTCTTTGCCTCTGGCCAGAGAGACAGGAGAACTCATTTTGCAGGTGGATGCCCAACAAGCAGGAGCTGGGCCATTGATCCACATGCAGCTCTTCACCAGCCCAGGGCAGGGGGGTCAGAGCTTGGACTCTTTCGTCATTGCAAACCCCATGATCCATCCAAATAACGCCATCCACATAGTTCCTATGACACAGGTGGTCCCTGAGAGGTGGGAGGGATGAGAAATGTTGCACTATTACACTGTGTTTCTTTTTACTCCCTTAAAAAAATCCACAATCATACTCTTAATAATACCTTGTCATACATTAGGATGGCATATATGTTGCCCTTACTGCTGCAACATGGCTAACTTCCTTGAGGGCTCATTTCTAAAGCTTCTTTGACTTGTCTTTCACATTCTCCTGTTTCCTTGGTGATTTGTCTGGCCTCATCAGTGTCTTGTTACTAATGCATATTTGCTCAGCTGGGAAGTCACTTTCTCATTATTCAAGCCTGCCATGTGCTGGCCATTTGTGATACGAAATCTTGTCTGTCTTACAACAAGAGAAAAACACTCCTTCAGACAGTCCATGGAAGTACTGGGAGAGGGATTCATATTTTTATTTTGCAACTGGTTGTGTACCTGAGATCTCATTTTGATTCATTATTTCTTTGCCTTCTACCTAAGGAGGATTCTGAAAAGAAATATTTACCGTCCTTCCCCTCTGTATTTGTTAACAGCTTCTAAGAATTTTAAAACACTTATTTTCCTTGCTGATTTTTGTCCTTTTCCATTTGGCAGACTCTAACTTCTTTTTCTTTCTATAAAATAAAGTTAAAAAAGACACAGCAAGGTTTTATTTGGGGAAAAAAGAATAAAACCTCAGAAACTGCTAGCATAAGTGAGTGTTTTAATTTTTAGCTGAACTCTGCAGTCCTTTCAATGCCTGTGATTTCATACCTTTTAGATCTCTGATTCTAATGTAGTTTAGGGGAAAGGGCTGCACTTTTGCACAAGTGAGAACTGCTTCCTGGGGTTACTGTTTAGTGTGCCAGCCTTGGTTTCATTGGGACTGAAAAAGGTAGCCTTGGTTGGGATACAGCCTGCCTGTTTGAGGCACGTAAGTTTTGCCTTCATTTTAGGCTCCCAGTGAATCAGATCTCCCCATTTCTCCTGTATAGGGATATATTCCCTATAGGTAGTAAGTGGAGAGTAACATGTTGCCCCCAAACATTATATAGGTAGGAGAATTCAGTTTGCCTGAGTTCACTAGGTGTCTAAGATGGCCATTCAACTGAGTTGGCTCAATTAGGCTGTGTAAGACTATCCCTCTTTGACTGATATACTCATTTCAGAAGAGATCTTTTCTGGACGCTCTGCAGCTACTCCAGAAATGGGAGACAAAGTCTGTGCTTCCTTCCCATGGCTGAACGGACAGGGTTTGCTGAAACTGCCTGCACAACCTGTGATCAAAGTAACAGCGCTCCCACCTCACAGGTGTTTTTTATCTGCTCTTCTTTACTTCCCTTTCTTTAAGGTCTTTGTAACCTTTTCATACTTCATTTCAAGCAGCTGTAGAGAAAACCATAACCAAAATAGTAGGGGCAGGACTATTCAGCAGTATAACTGCTAACTTGTGGCAAATGCTGGTTTTCCTTTTTCATTATTCTGTCAACCTTACAGTATCTTAAGTACAGCCTCAGGCCCTGTGGTCTCTTCTGATCTGCCTCCCTTTTCTTAGCACGCTAAGTTGATGGTTTCATGCTGGAAACCATGCTTCCCTTCTGAGATCCTTCTCTGTCCTGCTAGGCTCGCTGTGTGACCACACTTCTAGACATGTCCATAATTTATATTTAAATGTACACACGTAACGCTGCCTTTTGGGGAGAAACGAAGAACTGTGGGCAGGGAGGAAGAGAGGAAAAAGGAGTATTTCATGGCTGCACAGTGGTACGCAACAGCAAGCTATTACTTTCCCTTTAGGGCTTCTCATATATTTCGAGGCACTGTGTGTTGTTCGGCTGTTAGCATTCTTGGCCACACTGGCACCACATTGTACACAGTCTGAGTAATTCAGCTGGCTTCAGTAATGCCATCTATATTTAATGTTGCAGAAGCTGTGAAGATTGGTTTAAGGTGGTAATTTTGTATCTGCACTTTTGAGATCTACGCAATATGGGCAGTACTGAACTGTCTCTGACAGAGATTCATCATTGGAGGTGGGAATGTGTGAAAGAAAACAAAATAAAACACACACACCCTTCCCCCCCATAGAAAGAAATTAGCTACCCGCTTATGTACAGGGAGGATTTGGTCCTCATGAGTGAAGGAAGCTTAACACTGGAGAATGATATGTACTATTTCTATACAGAACAGCTCCAGAGCTGCCACTGGAAACAAGCAATGTGTCTTGCATTTTTTTTGTCTAAAATGCATTGATTGATCTCTGGAGAGACAACCTCTAGGTTAATTCTTTCTCCTTTCCTGTCTTCTCTCTGGAAATGCCAGTAAGAGGATATCAGTGACGTCTACCAGTCTGATCTGGACCTACTACACAGCTTCATCTCTTAGGGTCAACCTGGCAGCCATGGTGACAAATGGTTTTGGTTGCACATAGACCAGCTGAGCTTCCAGACTGGTGCTGATGGAGCTCTAGGCTGTGCAGATGTTTCTCTCCAGGATTCTCAGAGCTGCGATAGGCACCATGAGGTGCTTTTCTGCTTCCTGACACTGGTATTTTGGTTCAGGGAAAGGACCCTGGCATAACTTGCAGGGGACCCTCAGAGACCCAAAGAATTGCACACTGAGGACCACTGGCAGACAACAGAAGAATGAGCCAGGTATTTCCTGGCTGTGTAACCAAGAAGTCACTCCTCTGCCTGAGGAAACTGGGGAACTGCTGTCTGAATGCCATGGCTGTGCCACAAAACTGGGGGCATCCGGGCTTGAAGGAAATGGCCAGAGAGGTGAGACAAGATTGAAGGAAGGGACACTTTGATAGCTGTGCTGGTAGTAGCTGTGAGACAAGCCAGCAGGACATAACAGGTGGGAAGCTGGGTAGCAAATGCTGCGTGGGTAGGTGGACACGGGGGGAAGCTCTGGCAGAAACACTGGATGAGATGGCAGAGTAGGTGGAACAGTATCAGACAGCACAAACATTAAAATGAAGAACAATTTTTTATTTTAATTGATTGTGGTGTATACTTGCAAGCAATCTGAAGGGCAGAAGAAATATCTATACGATCAATTTTTAATAAGCACATTTATGTGAGAAACAAAATAATTCTGAATAATTAAATACCGTCATCTTGGCATCATTCATTACAATCTTTATGGAGAGGCTGTCTGTTAATAAGCAGGCATGACAGCAGTCCCTGCTAAGAAACTTGCCTCATTCCTGCCAGTATAAGATCCTCTTCCCAGAGGAAGAGGATGCCAAACATCACGTGTTTGTGCTGAAATTTTTCAGGCTGTTCATCTGTCTTAGGCTGATTTTTTTTTCAGTCAAAGCTATTTCTTCATTTTCCAAAATGAGACTAGAAGGGAAAAATATGCTGTTTGGCAGGTATAACTCCTTGTTACAACGTCCTGGTGGCAGCATTAACCACTCAGGAAAAAGAAATCTCAGAATCTGACCTGTGCAAAACAAGCAGGTTCTGCAGCTTTTAGAGAAAAATATGAGGGAGAGAAAAAGAAAGAAGTTTAAACCCCCAGGGGATGGCTACAAGGTTTAAACAATTCTGAGATCTTTGGGGGTTCAATGGGAAGGTCCCAGTTCTGTGAAGGAAAACCCTTATGTGTGACTGGAAATATGGTACCTTAGTTACAGATACTCGGTTTTCCACCCCTGTGAAAATAAGACCCGTTTGCTGTCTTTGAAAATATGAACCTATGCACACACAGTAAGCCTACAGTAGGTGACAGTTTAGCCATTAAGACCGCTGGAAGGTTTTATCTCATATCAAGTGCTTTGCAGCTCATACTGCAACCAGAATGCACACTCTCTTACCCCAGGGAAACTGAGCATGTTGGATGTTTTCCTGGGATTCCTGTTCCTGGCTGGTCCAGAGCCAAGTACAAAGATACAGAGCAGGGAGCATCTCTCTCTCTCATGCTCTCAGAGAGTGTCTTCCACACCACTTCCTCCCATGCTCGGACAGTTTTGGAAAAATTGCCTCAAACACAAAACAGAAAACGTCAGGATCAAAGGAAGAGGGATATAATTAGACTAAATCGCAGTGGCAGACCGCAGTGGGAGATGTGAAAATAAAACAGTGGAAGTTTGTGAGCTGATCTGCGGTATGTAAAACTTGGCCATGGAAAAGCCATGGGGAGGGGGTGGGTAGGGTGGGGAAGGAGATTTCTGTTCTGGTGGAAGTGTAACAAGTTCAACCCATAAGTGAAACTTGGTTTCCTATTTGTAACAGTCATTCAGTAGTGAAAAGGCTTTCCAGGGGCAGAGATGGACTGAAAACTCACTTGGGATCTTCCAGATGGGAGTTTATATTGTTCAGAAGCACAGGCTCTAGGGTTTCTCCCAGAAGCTGGAGTAAAATCTCTGAACCAGGATGAAGGTGCAGTCTGGATGGTGGTGATGTTCTCCTTGGATATGCATGGCTATCCACTTCCTTCAGAGGCTGTGGAGCAAGAGGACTCCATAGTACTTGTAGCACCACACTGAGACAATGACGATAATCAAATCCTGTGCTTCAAGGTTTCAGCTGATTGCCTGGAGATGAAAAGAAGGGCTTCTCTCGCCCAGTACATAATTGGCTAGATGCATTCCTGGCTTTGTGTGAGGCTCAATTCATTCATTTTGGCTCTTCCATTTGAATCATCAGAGGCTGGCCACACTGGTGAGACATAACTGCTCAGAGAAGACTCTCAGATGGGGGGCAAAGACTCCTTTCTCTTAACAACCCTTGCCATGTTCAGGTGTGTAAGGTCAAACAGGTTGCAGCTGGGAAGGAGAGAACATTTCACCAGCCCCTATTAGGTTACACATCTGCTTACTAAACCTCAGGTGTCTCAGCTAGTGACACTTGAAAGGGCTTATGCTATCTTTCTGGTGTCTTGTATGCTCTGCTTCTCTTCTGAGGATTGGAGTCCCTTCTTTCTACATTGCAGACATCAGCTAGAGCTACCATGGGTGAAGCTTAATGGTCTGTAATAACAGGAGGTTACATGAGGTGAGCAAATGGTCCCTTCTGGTCTAAAAAGTTATGAAATGTCTGGAAAGCTGTAACTGTGCTAAGGACCTGCATCGCTATCAGTGTGTGACATATGACAGTATACACCAATTCACTGTATCTTCTGAAACTGTGGGGAGTAGTACCCAACAGGCTACATGAACTCAGTGCATCCCTGGTCAGGAAATGCCAAAGTAGAGCTTCCCACACAAAAGCTGGTTAGGCAAGTGCCTCAGTGGAGCAGACCTTGTTATTTCATGTAAAATGTTGAGATTTGAAATTCTCTTGTGCTGTGGTAGAGTGAATACACATACCTGAATGTCTCTTGAAGGCTCCCAGAGAGCAGTCCCAGCAGCGAGATCCATCAAAAAGCTAACCCAGCTGGCCTGTAGAGTGTGTGAGATACAATCAGACATATACCCACATGTATTTTTACTTCAGTGGCTGAATTAATCTATCATACTGATGTTCACTTACAACAGAAATACACTACCAATAACTCCATCAGTCCCTGAAATGTCATCTGTTTTCAAGCAGCTCTGAAAACAATACTGGCACCAAGCCCTTTGATGCCTGGGACTTCCATTGCAGTGGAACAAGGCCAGGGACTATTTCTAGGTTTGCTATCTGTAACTTACCAAGATGCTGAACACCTGCAACATTGGTTTAAGCCAGAGTTACCAGTCCTAAGCACAAGCATAAACTAAGCTTTAGGTGCTTAGATACATGATTAGATCAATAACACAAGTTAGTAAAGCAATTCCTCGCTCAAGTTGTCCTTAAAAAGGAGTGTGCTTACAAGCAATATGTTGCCCCAACAAATCATAGTTTCCTTTCTTGATCACTAAGGGAAAGCACCTTAAACTCCCTTTTAATCTCATGTTTGTCTCCTCTTGCACTTCAGCAGTGTCTAAGATTCATCACATCAGTACAAAAATATATAATTATTTCAGAATTAACTAAATCTACTGACCTGCTCTTGACAGTCACAATAAATCTATGCAGAACCTAAAGCTAGCCAAGACCAGGGGACGCGGGCTTTTAAAGATGTCCCTACATCCCACAATTCTCTTCATAAAAATAGGTTTTGGTCATAGCTTTTTGTTTTGACAGTTCAGATCAGCAGTCTTCCTGGCTGATATATTGATTGTAGGGCATCAGTCTTCCTGATCTAATAAAATATCACAGCACAAGGGAAAAAAAGGAAAGCTTTTGTCTTCTTGGCAACTCAGTGCGAAAGCTTTCCAGAATATTGCTTTGCATAGAATGAAAATGGCTGTGGGCCAATGACTAATTATATTAAAGGGCTGTGCTTTTAAATTATTTATGTACCATAGTGTTTACCCTAGTATTGTTAAAACCACTGCATATACTTCTACAAATAAGGTTTTGGTTCAGATGAATGTGACAGTCGCTCTGTGGGTGATATACTGTACCAGGAGTTTCCACTTTAATGTAACAAATAGCTTAACGCACATTAACTGATGCATTACTCGTGGAGCACTGCTGCAGAAGGAGATGCAGATGAAAATAATTTACCTCTGGTCCATTTAGACACAGCAGATTGTGCAACAATAATAAATGTAGGAGCAGACTGCAAAGCATTGTTTGAAATGAGGATTTGTCAAACTGAGGATTTAAAACTGCTTTGGATCCAGACGATGATAACCAGAAACTTCTTTTGTTTGTGCAGCAATTGCTGAGCATACAGGAAGAATTAAATAACAAAAAATCCGAACTGGAGCAAGCCAAGGAAGAGCAAACACATACACAAGCGATGCTTAAAGTCCTGCAGGAACAGGTGAGTGTTTCTGGTGGGAGAAAATTGCTGGCTTAGGCATGCTAATGGGACAGAGGGCTCATGGCTTCACCTCCAAAATCCATCGGAGTCTGACCACAGAATATGCTGTGAGCAAGACATAACCTTATGTGGCCTGTGTGTCTGCTCTGATTAGCATTTGTGAACGCAGCTGAGGCTAACAGAGTTTGAGAAAACGGAGTCAAAAGGGATAGTATTTTATACTATCCAATATTCAATTCCATGTCTTGAGTAACATTTCCTTTTATGTTATTCTACGCAGGTATCAGTGATATGTGTTTTCACTCTGAATTAAAAAAATGTTGGAAGAGTTAAATACACCTGAAACAAAAAAGCTCTTTCTTTTAAGACCAGTATTGAACAAAAAAGAGCTTGGCATCGCCTGTGTCGTTCATGCAGATATGAATATACAAAAAACTTTATCATAATGGCATGAAAAAAGTAGTTATCAATGCACTTATTTAAGCAGTGAGAAGCAAACATCTGTAAATCTGATTATCACACCTTCTTTGATACGAAGGTGTTCTATGACACTGAGAAGTATATTTGATAGTACTGTTTTATAAGCATGGTAAGATGGATAGTTACACAGCAAAAAGAAAATCTGGTGCTAAATCTGTAAATCTGGAGATGAAACAGTGCATTGTGTGTGACCACAGTGTGCACAAATGCATGTTGTCTGTGACCACGTGGCTTGGACACACTGAAATCACAAATCCCCACCTGTGCTGCACAGGCACAGTCTCTGCTTTGAGACCTTATTTTAGTCCTTTCTGTATAAACTTTGAGCTAAAATATTTAGTGACTTGATTAAGTATTTGCAGTTTAAAGACTGTGGAATCTGAATTGCTTAGGTGGCAGAGATGAAAAATGCTGATGATTCTTATGTTTGAGGTTTTTCAGCATGTATGTCTGAATATGTCTGCAGACAGATTTATATGTTTAATGTACATGTTGGGAAAAGTAAATTATGCTTATTTCAGATTTTTTTAATGCTCATTATGAAAGCTGTGACAGTGTTCCACATCTAACATTTGCATTTGAACATATCTGGTGACAAATATATTCTAGAAACTAATAATTTAGATTCTGGGAAAAAAAGAAAGCTTTTATGTTCAGATACATGTTCTTAGCACTTATGGTTACAAAGATAACCTTCTAAATGAGAGCTGATGCAAGACTGCGTTACACAAAACATCATGAGGCAGAATGGATTTGGTAACGACAGAATATTTATAAACACAGAATCCACCAGATCTCTTGAGTTAATTGCATCTCAATTGCATTTTTACATGGGATTCAAGGTATAACGTTATAAAATACTTTAAAAAAAAAGAAATAATGAAATTTCAAAAAGTTATTTTATATCTTGGTAGCAATTAAATGCTGCAAAAACGTATGGGAAGATCTTACAATACTGGGCCCCAGTAGAGTCCACCAGGGCAGACTTTTGAATCTCTGCAGACTCCTACTAATTGCAAATCAAATGTGCGCTCATGCTAGGCAGAAAGACGAAACAGTAGCTGGAAGAAAGGCAGGATGGATCTGCATTTCTCTTGAGAATTAGCTCTGAAACACGCCTAAGGCCAAGACTGTAAGTAACCATAATTCCTAAGGAGCGCTACGCAGCCAGTGTGCTTCTCCAACAACCCTGAACCAGTTCCAAAGCTTTCCAGAACAGCAGAAGCCCTAGCAGTAATGACCCCCACTTGCCAAGGCTCACAGCTTTCCTCTACAAGCACCACAGCTCATCTGTGTGTTTTATCCACAACGGGTATTGAAAATCATCTGTCGGAGTCAAGTAAATATGAACATTTCTTTCAAAAATAAATAGCACCAGGCTCCTGCCTCGATTATATGACTCGTTTTTGTGATACATTTGCTAAAATCTGCCTTTTCATCTCAAGCTGGCAGAGGAATCCTGCCCTGCCTCACCACGGGCATGCTTGCATGGAGAAGTGCAGCTGTGTCTGAGCACATCTGCTGGCTCAGCAGCATCTCGTGTTGATCCAGTTGCACTAACTCAGCTGCATCCAGGCTGGGACGTCCTGCTGGGAGAAGTCCCATTTGCATGGTCCCAATGCACCATGTTGCATTACTGTAGCCAAAAGGCTTCCGGATCAGATCTGGCCCATGGCCACCAGCTCTTGTTGTTAGAGGGATTCATGCCCTCTGGTTTGTGTCAGACCTACCCCACCATAGCATTAGATGCATCAGAGACTTCTAACTCCTCAACCCTTCTCCTTTCCTTTCAGGTAGGCCCTTGGTTGTTACTGGCACTAGTTCAGTGTGTTGCCTCAGCATGCTCTCTGCTGGTAACATCATGTTCACCACTGACCTGTGATGGACCCCGCCTATGGGGTAAGGCAAGTCCTGTTTTTCCAATATTGTGTGTTTTTCTGAGGTTCTTATTCCAACATTTCACTTTTTAGGACGTGAGATAAGAATATAATTTAAATTTTAATTTAGAAAAAAAAACAATATTGGAAAAAAAGGGACTTTACCCCTTTAGCCTGTGGGAATGCAGCTGCACATTCTCTACCCACAAGTTTTCCACCATTATCTCTACCCGTTCACCTCCACCTTCTGCTGCTGTGGTCCTAGTGTAGATATGGATGCTAGCACCTTCTTGCCTGAGCTCTGGCATCCTTTTCTGAGCATGGCAGGCAATAAAAGAGATGGAAAGGCTCAAGCATCCTGTCTGCATTAGAGTTAGATTAACAGGTGGAGCAGTGCCAGGGTGGTGATGGTGGGAAACCATTGAGAGGTGAAAGCCTGCCAGACCAATGTAGGCTAGAGGCTGAGCCCACTCTCCCATCAAACGTGCATGTGGCTGATGGGGAGTGGCATGTCACCAGCAGAACGCATGCGGAGCATTGCCCAAGAAGCCAGCGGTCACCAAAGGGTGGTGGCACTTTATCAGCCTGGAAAAGGAAAGGCGAAAGGTAAGTAATGAACAGCACTCCCCGAGCACTCAGGACATGGCATTAGCGTGCGGAGCAGTTTTACATACCCGAGCATGCTCTCCTGACCTCATATTCAGATGAGTAATTCAGCTGAACTCAACAGGACTGCTCACGTGAAGTGAATTTCTATAACGAAGAATTGGCAGAATCAGGAAATGTCTCTTTTGGTCGCACCGCAATGCAGAAATACCTACTTTGGTGCTTGGCTGGAAGTAGCCCTCTCGGCTCGTTCCTACCAGCCATCCTCACAGTGAGGTGGTTTCACAGGATGGTTATTTTTTCAGTGCAGGAAAAACATGTAGCATTCATTGGAAATGCATCACCCTGCTGTCAGTATAAATTGCAGACTTTTCGAGGGTATTGAAAGATGAGCATCGGTGAATTGAACCAGGACACCTGATGAGTTTGCAGTCCCCAGCTATCCTTTGTACTGCTTTATCAGGGATTGCCCCCCCCTTCCCTCTCCATCAGGACCGGTTTAGTGGCTTGAGCAGCAGTTCCTGAACTGGTGCAGTTTACAGCCCTGCATAATAAGGTATGCAGAGACTGTGGCCTGCTTACCTTAATTGTCAGATTGGAAACTGTGAGAAGCCGGGAACTGAATCACATGCAGTTTAGCTATTGCTGCCACACAGCAAAAAGATGATGGAGGTAACCTAGCCGCCCTAGGGTGGTAGTCCGCCAACGCTTCTGAGTCAGACACCTAATGGAAATGTAATAGTGTTCCATTTCACCTGGATTTTAGGACTGTTGTCATTCAGGATCACAGCCATATCTTCAACAGTTACATCAAGCCCAGCTTCTTTGGCAAAAAACAAGGAATGCAGAGGAAAATTCTGTTTATTGTTCCCCATCTCCCCCCACCCCAGATATCTGCTCTGAATTAAGTTAGAATAAAAGCATGACTCTTCAGAGATTTACCTAAAGAGTAAATGGTTCCGAGCGCTTCATTTAAGTGTACAAACCTCCACGGCTTATAGGCTCAGGAGGGCTGCAGTGTCTCCTTCTTTCTGTGTTTGCTCAATCACAGGATGAACAACTGCGTATTTCGCTGTGGCTCGAGATATGAGCTAGGACATTCCTTAAATCTCTTGGGAATGATTTTTACAATCCCCAATGTAATCCTGGATTTTCCCCAAAAAGCTAATTCAGGAGGAAAGAAAAAGGTTTTGTTCAGATCATATATTTGGAATTGGCAGTGTCTCCTCAGTTCTTCCTGCCACTGGTTAAATAAAAGAGCTGTTCTTCTCTTCATCTCCTTTTCCGTCATACCCAGGAGCCATGTCAGTTATCTAGATGCTTCCTCAGGAAGGAAACGTACAGTAGCACTTTGGCATCTTAGCTCAAAATATATCATTCAAAAGTAATCATTAGCAAAACACTATTTAGCTAGTGGCAACTTGCAAATATTGTAAAGTTTAAATTAATAGCAACAAGAATGGGAAATTAAATCGTTTATTATTCTTGAGAGCCAATTCTGTACACTTTTTATGCCTTGAAACTACTTTCTAATCTTATTTAAAAAATAATGACCCAGTCTTTTTTTTGCCAACCTATCAAGCCTTAAGTATGTTGGTTTCAAAATGGTTTGAGCAAAAACTCATTAGAATTATATGCTCCATCTGTTTTTCTCATTGGAAGCTTTATAAAATGCTCCTTCAAATAAATCAAAGATAACTGTGTGAAATACTCAAGTAATGTGCTTGTTTTGTTCTGTTTTGGTTTTTTGTTTACCCTTTGCAGTTAAAAAGCGCCAAGGAATTAGCAGAAATCAACGGGCATGATGAATCTCAGGCAAATGTAGGTACAGCTATCTATGTATAGATTTAGATAAATATATATATGCATGCGTATGGTCTCAAATTTGCTATTTATGTCTTAAAGCTGATAGAATGGCTGAATGATTTGCACATCAGGTTTGAAGTTCCTGTTTTTTTTCCTGAAGCCACGGGTTCAAATCCCAGCAAACTTCATTTCGAGGTAGATAAATTGGGTTCCATGCAATTTACTTTGTAGGATTTATTTGGATGAGACTTTAACAACCAATGTCCTACTTGCTGTATGTGGGTGTTAAAGATACCATGGAAACGACTGCAAGAGAAATGCTTTGCCTTAGTGTCCTGTCCAGGATTACTCAAGCTACAAAGTTATACCGTTTGTTTCCGTGGCTGCCACCTTGCAGCTGAGCAAGTCTGGCCATATTTCAGTTCTGAGTGAAGTGATTCATATACAAGTATATAATTTGAAAACAGTTAATTTGCACAAGAGGACTACATTAATTCATTGAGTCATTATTTTGTCCAAAATCGCTAAAGGACTTGTTAAGGTCATGTTTTTTAAAACCTGCTGCCAAAAAAATGCTTCTGTTATTCCCTTAATGATTGCAGTCAAAACAGCAATTTGGATAAGGGGAAAGGGAAAAAAGGAAAACTTTCCTGCTACGTTTGTCATCCAAACCATGCAGCTTTGTGCTTTGTCATAAATATATGAAAATTAAAGCTGCTTATATATGATATCCTCCTCCTAGCCAAGGGAACTAACACGAGTCTGAACACTAATATATTGTAACATCTGTTTTAGTCAGTGTGTTGTCTAATGGCACAGCCAGGAAAGCAGTTTTATTTTAAACCTGAATGGAAGGCTCAAATTTTGTAAACTGCTTGGTGATAAGGAATGCTGTCCTCTCTTTTTTAATCCTTTCCTGAATCTCGTTCATTGTGGTCTGTTTCCGCAGTGAAGTCGATAGAGCCTCATAGCTCTCAGCATTTGGACAGGAGACATTCAATATTGTCTGATAGCTCCAACAAATCTGCAATTGCAGTCTGTCTGCACAGTGTCTCATTGCCCCTTTGAAAGATTCTGTTTGCAAACCAAAATAAAGACATTAATCCACTCATGATCTTGAAATGCTCACATTTGCTACCTAAAAACTTGTCTTTGTACGACAGCTGGTTGCAGGTTTCCTAAAGGAATTTAGAAATGTAAGACTTAGAAACTTCCTAAAGGAACTTGCTTCCTCTCCAAAAATGTGAATGAAACAATGTTTTGCAAGATTGAAATGTTTTAAAGGAAATCACCTAAATGCTTCAACTGTTATCATTGGCTTATATGTAACTGAAGAGCCTGAAAGTTTTATTTTTATATAATATAAAGGTTGAAATAGCATCAAAAAGAAACATTTCAATTGTGTAAAGAGGGTGTTTCAGTACATCATTCCCAGATATCTAAAACAAAATATTTCAGAATCTTTAGTTAATGGTAAATTTTTCAAAATGTAATGTTTTGTTCCAGTTTGTAATTGCAGGAGTTGTTTAAATGCCTGGATTTTCCATAGGATAGAAACTCTATTTTCTGCCCCTCTTTGCCATGAGCTCTTCCTGTGATGATCTCATAGCAATATTAGACTCCGAAGAAAAGAAGTCAATACCTAAATTAATGGTGAAGAAGGAAACCAGATAGCTACAATTATTGAGTCACGGTTGTGGCCATGTATTCAACAATTATGCCACCGTGAAATCAGAGAAGGCATAGCAGCACAAATGGAAATAGAGAAATAGAGGGAAAGAATGGATGTTAAAGCATTTGCTACAGTAATGAACTTTGTAAAATGGAAGTTGAGGTACCTTTTAAACAATTGTCATTTATATCAAATATGTAGCGCTCAGGTGTTGTGCCTTGCAGGTTGTCTCTCCACGTCTATTCTCAGCAGACGTCATGGTTCTTGCCCTTGGCCAGTGTGCAAATCTGGGACGATCAAAGAGAAAAAGGCTTGGTGGCTCCTATGTGGTTGTTAGTGAACTGTGATGCATATAATGGGATTAGGACATATTTGTTACAGTTGACAGGTTGAATTCAGCAAATGAAATACCTTTACATGCACAGCAATAGTGGGAGGTGTTGGTAAGGAAAAATGGCAATGTATGTCTATACACTGAACACACAATCTGATATTCACACTATGGCATATTCAGATTACTTACTCTGCAGAAAATCAGGCTCCTAGAAAGGACAGTAGAAACTTTAGGCACACTGCACACACATCAAGAAAGCCCATACTGTAATCTTAAAAAGATTATTTTCTGCAGTCCTCAGGCTTTCTGCTGATGGCACTGGTGTGCATCATATTTTACATTAGAAAATATTGTTTCTTAAAATAAAACCTGGAAATATTTTTCTTAGCAAAAGCGGATACAGATGAAAATATATACTTAGACCTATGCTGGTGTGTCTTCTACATTTCCATTACATGAGACCATCCTGAAAGGGAAACAAGGATCTGGACACCTTTGGAAAAAGAAAAACATCCCTCCTGAAATGTGCTCCACCTATAAACGGACCAATCTTCATTTTTTTCTCTTGTTTTTGCAGGAGAGTTGAGCACAGTTAACTAAGAGGCTGGAGCAATTGCAATGTTACCCTCCCTGCCATGGCAGTTCGCACACAAATCTGGGGAGAAAAAACCAGAAATTTTAGTATATTGCCAGTACATCTGTTATTTCCAGAAAGCAAAACCATCTACAAGGCTCTGTAAACAGTCATAAGGGTGTTTCATGAGTGACTTGCCAGGTACATGCAGTAATATTTGTTATGGCTGTTGACATTTCCCAGCTATGCTCTGTGGCAGGAAAGGTCAAATGTCAGGCTCAAGCGGTACATACAGCCCGAGATCCTGGCCTGGTGTTAACAGAGACTTCAACACCCAGGACTGCCAGAGGTGCTGCATTCATTTCCTTCAGCCCTGTGGCTAGGAAAAGATTGCTTCTTGCTTCTAATCTGCCCCCCCTTTTAATTTCCTCTTCATTGCTGCATATAATGATATTTAATTCACATCTCTGTCTTAGCTGAAGAGAAAATAATGGCCAATGGACAATTACAATTTCAGATATAATCCTCTTCCAGGATGTTCCCAGACTCTTGGGACCTGATTAGTCCCAACGTGAAAAAAAATCTTGCTTGGGAGGTGTGCTTGAGTTGACAACATTTTGCAAACTGAAAATGCTAATCACATGTTTTGTGACTAACTCTATAAAGGCAATTTATTCTTCCACTGTTTCTGCAAGTTCAGTGACTTTCTGTGGAGCCTTTTGTATATAGGTTAATTCTGTGTTTTGATCAGAGATCTCCTTTAGCTCACTGCTGAGTTCACTATACATAGGGCACTGCATGCAAATACAGTTATATAGCCTTGGTGAATATATCCCTATTTTGGGGGTGGGAAGGTTAACATCCATGGTATCCCTCTGTCGTTAATGGAGAAAGGGAGATTTTTTTTTTACACAAGCCTCACTTTAGAAGTACTCAGTGATCTTCTTCCAGGAGTCTGGCACTCTCCCTTGACAGCTATCTGCCGTCCTTAGATGGAGGATAGTTCCTGTGAATAACTCCTACCCTTTGTAAAAGTGCCATAAAATGGTAGTCAAGAGTATCAGTCCTCTAAGTTCAGACCAAAGCAAGAGATGGGTCATGGTCACAGAAGCATTTTGAATGCCCAGATTGCAATTGCCCTGACTCTGTTGAAGTCAATAATTAAATTCCCATCAGGTTAAAAAGCCAGGATTTCACCAAAAGAATTTTAGGGGTACTTCATTATCACCAAGGCATAATAAAATGAATGTATTTCGGAGAGTGAAACTGATTTAACCACAAGGGGTTTTTCACCAGCTTTTTGTTCTGTTTGAGTTTCATTGTTTGAACAAAGTAATGACTTTGACCTCATTCATCTGCCTCCAGTTAGCATCTCCAGCAGCTTGGACACAATATTCTGTGGGTTTTTCTTCAAACATGAAATCAATAATATTAAGTAGGGATGCATTTTTCCATTTGAATGCTTGAGGGTGTTATCAGAGCATTTCTCAAGTTCAACCAAGCATCTTACATTTCATGTTGATTCTTCCTTTAATTTTTCCCCTCTGTATCTGCTTTTCAAGCAGTTACCAGATGATCCTTGACTCTGAGGGGGAGCATACCCAGGGTGAAATATTTCAACCATTTTACTAAATTGCTCACTTTATGCTACACTGAAAGTGATGTTATTCCTAACTACACCCTAGTCTTCTCTTTTCACATAGTATGGTTAATCACTGATGATCTTTACCAAAGACAAGTAAAGACAGCTCTTAAATGAGGCTCATTTTTGCAACAAGCCAGGCAAAGATTTAAAGAGCTAACCCCCTTCAGTTTTTTGAGAAGTCTGTAATTCCATCAAACTCATAAGAGTTCGGTTCTTGTACTTCACTGTGCAAACCTTTAATAGAAGCACTCAAGGATACCTGCTGTGAACATCCCATGTCAGTGTATGTGTAGTACACACCTGCCATAGGATGAGGCACCTCCATGCTGTGTGACTGCCTCACATCAGGCCAGGTAGGGAGAGGAGAGGAGCTAGAAGAGTGCAAGGCCTGCTCCAATCATCCCAGTGGTTTGGGACTATGGCACGAAAGTTGGTTGCCTTTATTGATGAAGATCCCAAGTGATTGCTGATGCTTTTGCTTCACTTCCTTGTGAGTGCAACAGCCATTTTGTGGCTAGTCCACTCTTCAAAAGGCTTGCTCTTTGCAGAACAGCACAGGCTTGTGATAAAAGATGTGCTCTAAATAGCTAATATAAAAGCAATTTGTGCCTAAAGTTATAGGCCAGAAAACCCCAGTGCAGGGCTTGCACATGTCAAGAAATGTGTGTTTCTTTTCTGTCTGAGCTTCCTGGGTTCCTGGGGTTCATAAGCTGTGAACCTCAGCCTCGGCAAGCTGATGTGAGTCAGGGAGTAGCTGCCTTAGCTTGGCTGGGGTCCTCTGGCCTTGCAGCAGGCATTTCTGGAGCACAGGGAAGCAGGTGGGTGCTGCAAAAACCGAGGTGATGACAGCTGGGTGCGTTTGAGGGCAGGGAGAGGGTGGTGTCAGCCTTTCCATACCCAAGAGCTCAAGTGTTACGTCCCTCACAGGGGATGCCAGAAGTTGGGCTTTGCTTCTCTCCTCCACCTGAGAAGGTTCAAAGCTGCATTTCCCGAGAAGAGCATGAGCTACGTGCACTCTCCAGCCCCTCTGTTGTAACTGTTCCCCTTTGCAAGATTGTATTCAGTCGACTAATTCATTTAACAAATGCAGTTAATTGTCTGAAGAGAACAAGTAAGAGTAATGGTGCAGTGCAAGGATGGGGATAGCCCCTTGATGAGAGAGAGAGATGTGGGGTTTGGTTTCTCATCATGGGTATGTTATGTTGTTAGAAGAAGGTGCAAGAACCCTGCACCCTGACTGGAGCGAGGTGTAAAGCCCCCAGGGATTGCAGAGACCTATTTACTGTCTGTATTGGTGGGGCCAGGACCAGGGGGCGAGGAGTGGCTGTGCCTCTTTCTGCTCCCTGCCTTTTCCATTCCAGGCATTTATTTGTAGCCCTTCCATCACTCATTTCTTCTCATTTCCTTCAATGTAGAGTATAATAAATTCAAGCAGCTATGACCATTCGCAGATCAGCAGCTTTCCTGCTTACCATGGCAGGCATGAGGAATGACCACCTCATGAATTCAATACCGTGAGGCCTGAAAAATAACAGAAGTTTAACTGTCTGTTTAGGACCATGTTATCAAAGAGCCTGCTCAGCCTTCGGAAGTTCTTACACACTGATAGATCAAGTCCCCGTGAGTTCCCCTCTTCACCTCCCCAGCCCTCGTTTGGCACATTAGAGGACAGCAATAGAGTTTCATTAGCACAGTGCAGATCTCTGCTGGCTGAATCACAGTCTCTGCGGTTTCAGCCACTATCTAACCCTACGGGGAGCAAATGGCTACAGCAGACCGAGGTATATTCTGACACGGACTGTGCTACCTGAAGCAGATCTGGGCTGTAGCAATAACCCTTTTGTTAATGTGCAGCAAGAAATCCCACCGCTTCCCTTGTCCCTAATTAAAAGTCTCAGAGCGGCATTGTAACTTGGCTTTTGATTGGAGTGAATTCCCATCATCTGAGGGAGGAGAAGAGAGAACTCTGAGACACAATGATAAAACCCATTCAGCCACCCACTCAGCAAATCACGAAAGTTTTTTGACTTTAAATTTCACATGATCTCCACAGGGAGACAGTTCTTCAATGCCCAGAGCTACCTGACATTTTAATAATATCTGATCATTATGTGCAGCCTTTCATCCCAAAGCATTTTCCCCAAGTATTTATACTGCACACGTATACAGGAGTCATCCCATCATTTCTAGTGAGGAATAACATTCAGCCTTATACATATGCAGCTGGGTGCTTAACCCACACAGTGTACAAGGCAGATTGGCTTGTCAGAGCGCTCAGGCTCCCCCACAACCACCTGAAGGATGATGGGCCACCTCTGCTCCAGCCACAAGCCTGCTACTGCAGTCCTGGGCGTTGTACAGCACATTCACGCTCCCTTCAACCTGCTAAAGTCCTTCAGGGAATAGACAGCAAAAAGTGACAGAAGTGAGAAAGGAACTTCAATATCCTCAGGAGACATTCTTCTTGTAAGAAGAGTTCATCATCCTAGTCAAGATCCAATCCAAAGGAATGAGAGCTCCAAAATGTTTGTTTCAAGTACTTTTCATATATTCAGATGTGGAGATGCCTGTGAATATGAGGGTTGCCCTGGGTTTTCCAATAACTAAAATTAATATCTTTCAAATACAAATTCTTGCTGAAAACCTCTCTCATAAAACATTTAAGGTTGTTCTCCCCGCCCCCCCCCCCAGTTACTTCCTTTTATTTCAACAAAGACATATTCGAAACAATTCTACACATCCCAGAAGGGAAACAAATTGCCTTTTTTTCTCTCTCTAACTCCTTTTTTTGGACGTGCATCATTCTCAAGGAGATTGCTAGAGCAATATTTATGTTAAAGACCATTTGAAAGGGCTTTCACAAGTTCTCAGTCTCAAGTAAACATGAAGTATCCCCTCCCACAATGACTTCAGCAGAGCTGGTGGGCAGGTGATGCTTTCTTTCAGCCAACCACTGGTTTGCTGCAATTTCCTAACACAAAGTGTGCAAAATGACAATTACCTTTTCCCTTGCAAAACAACCACCTTCACATCACATAAAACATCTGTGTTAAGTCATCAGGAACCTACACATAAATCCAGCTTTAGAAAATGAAGCAACCTGATCATACTTTTAAAAATAAGCATGAAGTAACTTTCATATTAGTCATCCGTATTTTGCATATGTACATTCCCATAAAATAGATGTGCTCAAATACAATGAGAACAATATAAAGAGATAGTTTCAATGAGAAAAGCATTTCCAGATTATTGCTAGTTGCCTAAACTCAGCAGGTGAAAGTTATAATAGTAAAAGCTTTGTAATGAAAAAGTTAAAAGCATCTCTCTGGCAAATGGATCGGAAAAATAGGATGTCAAGAGCACCATAATACAATTAATCTTCACTCCTGAAAACACTTCTATCATGTAGGATAAATCAGACAAACTAATCGTAGATGCATAGAGGTGTGTTTGAAGTGCTCTGTTTGCAAGGTCTTATATTCTCTCTTCTAATTTTTCTTCATTGTTGTTCCTATAATTATAATGCCAGATGATTTTTCAACCCAGTTGTCAACTGTTTATTTGTTAATACCAGTGCACTCTTAAGTTTACGGTTTGGGTAAATTCTATATTAGTGTACTTTAAAAGTAAATTTCTGCATTAGTGTACTTTAAAAGTAATTACAATGTGCTGTGTCTGACAAAACTGAGACTGGTTTCTTGCATAGCACAAAATAAGTTATCAAGTTTAGGCTTGATCTGAACAAAAAGGTGACACCTGGTCTGTATCATTTCTAATGATAGACCAGTCACAAGCAAAAATTGTTACAACATTCACCAGCAGCGTAGCATATGGCAAATACCTATGCCTGCATCACTAGGTAGGTAGTAGAAGGAGAAGCATCCTCTGAGACCCTCGAAAAAAAACACCGAAAAACAAGGGTATTTTTACTGTATTGGTGACCTGGTGCTAACTCTAAAATTAGTGCAGGCTGCTTGTGAGAGCTCTGGTTTTGGGCAGATGATTGGATGCCTCATTCCTTGCCTTATTCTTTTTATACATGATGCAACACTGTGACTTGTTACTGTAAACTGAGTTATCCCAGTGCAAACAGAAAAGGCCGAGAAACCTCTCTACATATAGACAGTCTGTCAGCAAGACCACCTAACTTAATGTCAGACATTTTACTGAAATCAACTCTTAGGCTGTGAGGAACCAGGACCATGTAAAATATAATATTTCTAGGAAGTAGTTAATTTGCTAGCACAAGATCAATTTATTTGCAGCAACAAAAGAATTGTATTAATCAAAGATTATGAGCAATTTTCTAGTCATTAAAGTATTTTTAGAGGAGTAGTCAGCAGAGAGCCAGAAACAGTCACTGTGAAAGGACATGCTGAAAGAAAAGCTGTGTAATACACACGATGTTCCTGGAGAATTTTGAGCTACTTTCAGAGTTCAGACACTCAACCAAATTTCCACACGTTGCATCACAGAACAGTGCCGTAGCAGCCCATGAAGGGGAACAAGCTCCATTAAAGGAAGAATTAGAGCCATTTGGCCCAAACCAAGCATTGCTGCTGTCAGGAGTTGCTGAATCCTGCAGCCTGACAGAGGCAAGGTGGTCATAGCTCCATGCAACCAACCTGCAGCGAGGCTGAGCACATATTCCCCACGGGCACGCGTACAAACACACGTATGTAACACATGCATCACATACATACGTATACACATGGCCAACCACACAGATCAATGCAAACTCAGCATTCATAAACACAAACTCAGCATTCATAAACACAAACAGCACTGATGGCCTCATCTTGCTCTCCTTTCTGGCTGATCAGGATAAAGGTCCATTACTGGGAAATATATATGCAGACGTACACATATATACAACGTGGATCCCTCCGGTAACTGGCCTTTGACTCTCAGTCTATCCCGTAGCTGGCCCCTGCCTCACACACACACAAACAGGTCTTTTAGTCATTCCCCAGACCCCACAATGTCCCCAGTTGCTGGCTTGGACCCCTTGGTCCCTCCAGTAGGTCACACGCAGTCTCTCTGGACTCTCCTGGATCCATCCCAGACCTATGGCCACTTCAATACGTGGCTTGCAAGCTGATTATCCTACTCAGTGGCTAGTCTGGCTTGATGCTCACCAGTGATCACAGAGCAGCATACGCACACACTGCTCTCTGTAACTGCAGCACCCCAGACACACGGCTGTCTGACCCCTGGTCCCACTCCATCTGCTGTGCTCGGACCCCCTTACACACCCCCATACACACAGAATAGAGAGTCCCTCACCCAGGAAAAGAGTTAGAAATTGAGTTTAATGAGTGTAATGCACTGATCGGGGCACAGCATGGCCAGACAAGTGTACTGACCAGCAACCTGTTTACATGTGACTAGTCCCTTTTATCCTCTTCCCAAACCACCATGAACCCTCCCTTTTCCTGCCTTTCGTTTCCCTGCTAAGGACCCTCAACTAAGTCTTGTACAATCCCAAGATGCTCTTCCCCTACGTCCCATAACAAGTCCCACACCCCTATAGGTGGTGCCCCCCTCAGTCTGTAAGATGATCTGGAGAGCGTTTCCATTGACTGGTCTTGATAGGTGTCACGTTTGACCCCAGGGGCTGATGCTCTCCTGTGACAGCCCTGGGAGGAGCTGGGTCAGGGGACTCTCTCTGATTAGGTTATCAGGCTTTCGCCATCTGTGATGGTACCTTTGTCCTTCTTTGTGCTCATGGAGATAAGACTTTAATCATAAGTATCAGGAGGAAGCAGCAAGTGATAGTGGTTGGAAAATCCCTTCTGCAGGGGATGGAGGCACCCATCTGTTGATGACACATCCCACATGTTGTTTGATGAGGGCGCAGAACTGGAATGTTGCAGAGAAACTGCTGAGGCTTATCCATTGGACTATTGGACTTAGCCATTGGACAATGGCTTAGCCATTGGACTATTACCCATTATGCATCCATGAGCTCTGACCCCGCAGCTGATCCTGCTTTCAGCAGGAGGTTGGACTAGAGACCTCCCAAGGTCACCTGAGTGATTTTGCGATTCTGTGATCATCTGAGTCACGATCACTGTCTGTGAGTGTACTCATACACTGCCACATTTGCGAGGAAATGTGATTTAAGTTAAATTTAAATAAGCTCTTTCATTGTAGTTTAGCTCAACTTGGATTGAATAATTTTGTATTCACCATGGGTAAGAACATGGACAAGGACAGTAGCCCATTCTCAACTGACAACCATGTTAAGCTGTCAGAAGTTGTCCTGTACCTCAACCTTGCATGTCCCCATAAATTTAAGATGCCTGACTTGATGTGCATTGAAACTATTGCAAGGTTTCCATTCACTTGATTGGAAATTGAATTAGGCTCTATTCAGGTTAAAACCGCAAGATTAAATTTTCAGCTGTGGGTCTGAAGTACATTTAAAGAAAGAGCAGCAAAGCAAACACAACTATACCAGACTTTAAGAGATCCCCAGGTAAATGACAATAAATGAAAAATGTGCAGTCTTCATGTCGCAGGCCAGTTTCTACCCATGTTCGCAGTAGAATCGTCAAACCCGCCTGCCGTCAATAAGCAGTTTGGGCAAGCACATCTAAAGTCTAAGCCTGGTTCTGTGGACTCAGAGCAGGTACACATATGCCTTTCAAGAGCTTAAGGACTGCAGGTTTGGTATCACATGTGCATGGTTCTTTCTTCTGTCAAAATAATAAAATTACCTTTTCTTTCCAAGCTTACAGCATCTTTCTGGCCTGCTGTTAATAGCCAGCAAGATTTTTGCTTATGTTTCAGATATATAGTTTTTTCTCCTCCTACTCGTTTTCTTTCATAAATCCCCTGGCTGATGAGAAAGTGTGGTGTATCCCTTACATCTAACAACATCCAGCAGTTGCTCTGTCATATGCCTGCTGTGTCCAACATCTAGTCTTTCTTTCTTCTGCTACTGTTTTAATGCCTCAGACAATCGGATTTTTACATATAGTACAAACACCAACATATCCTGCAAACTCTTCCAGAGTCTGGTAGGATTTTTTTTTAAAACGGATCTTTCAGAAGGCATAATATTATTTTTACCCCCTCACCACACAATTCTGCAGAATCCCGTATACTACAACAAAGGGAACGAGGTCTTTGAAGACAATATGCAAACAGTCATCATTCTCCCTAGATTTAAAGGCAATTATCAAATATTTGGATTACCCAGGTAGCAGAGGGAGTATTTCAGCTCTTTGGATATTTGTCATTTGCATCCTGATCACATGCCAGGTGTCTTCAATGTCACATTCATTAAATCCCATATTCTGCCTTTCAAGCAGAGTCCTGAACAACGGGTGATGTGGAACTGCACTCTGGCAGGAGTAGTTTCTGGGTAGGGAAGCTACTGTTCAAGCCCTGCTCAGCCCTTGGTCAGCGTTTATAGGAATGGCAAGTCCTCGCTTCTCCCATTTTTAGGAATACTGGCTGGCATATGTTTTCAGGATTGCAGAACTTTTTTAGGCTAAAGAGAACCATTTTTGCTAAAGAGAGAAGCCCCAGGCAAGAGCAGACATTTTATATTCTGTCTGCCTTTTTCGCACTGGTGCCAGACTGGCCTGCAGAGGATGAGTGATGTCTGGATTGAGAACTTTTTATTTATTTTTTTTTTTTTTCCCATAGGGGAAAAAAGAAACCAGTGAAGGACTGAAAGACCCAAGTCATCCAGCCTAAATATCTGGGGGTTTCTGATCCACTAGTCCCCTGGAGTGCAGAGCTAGCCTTTTGTTCTTACAGTACCTGCGACTATCCTCTGTAGAAAGCCACCACATCTCTTCTACTCTTCAGGACTTCTGTGTCTCTCTCTGGCAAATGCAGCTCTCTCAGGAGTCACACTCTTATTTGCTGTGTCTACAGCGTGGGACCCAGATGCTCTGTGGTGGGCCATGGTGGACAGTGAGACCAGGCACCTTTTGGAGCAATCCACTTGCCCATGGCTCTGCATTTGCTTCCAAACGAAGCCAGGGTACATGAGAGAATGACACAAACCCAACTTCTGTCCCACCTTACGGCCAGGACATGGCTAAGGTATACATCCATGTGCAAAAACTGCCATGTACAACTCTCCACAGCCATCAGCTCTGTGTCAGTGGTGGTGTCAGAGTTCTGTCTGTGGAAATGAACAGTCCATGTGAGAAAATTGTTGTTTGCTGTTCTCTGTTTTATCCATCAAGTTCTCCTGAAAGTTTTCCAGAAAGACTCTCTCTGTCTTTTCATTCTTTGTTCAAAAGCAGGGAGCCCCGAATCAAAATGCTGATCTCCAGGTGTGTCTGCAGAATCATAGGGTTTGTCAAGCCCACAAGGGAAATTCATGTCTTTTCATCATCTGCTGATGGATGAAAGTGTCATTTGCAAGGAAAAGCTCCAAGCTGGCAATGGTGAGAGCATCACAGAGAATGGTTCCATTCATGCTGAGCAGCTCTGGAGCTGTCATCATCAAATTGGGCCTCCATGTTCTCTGATACCTGACATAATTTGTGAATAATGAATAGGGCCAGGTCCCTAATGATCTCCAGGTGTGATTTAACCTGGATTAAGCCTTCCACATACTGTATTTAGTTCTTGCAAGGTCATTTCACTTCTAATAAGTGCTTGTTTGCACATGCTCAGCTGTGTTCTTGTCTTTTAATGAGGTAACTGACAGATGGTAGCAAAATATTCCTTTTATAATGAAACCTGCTGAAGGAGACTGCTTAGGGCCTCAGAAAATATAATTTGCCAAATAAAGGATGGTCTCCAGGAAAGAAAGGAAACACTGTAATGTAGTATATATTAAATAATTTTCCTCAGGCATCTGGTGATAAGTTGCTTTTTCTCATGTCAGAGAGGTGACCTAACTGTTTGTTTCCAATTAATTATTGCCTCATTCACCTTTGTACTCTTAAAAGTCTTGTTTCTGTGGGTTGGCCTAAGTAGTGCCTCTAAAAATGTGCAAATTAACTGCATGAGGATTTGTTGTAGAGGCTTCATAGGTACCAGATTTGTATCTGTGGCGTGTAGTCAGATACTTAAGGTTTTCACTTACACTATAATTAGCCTGGTTTCTGGGTGAATTTCACACTGATTTTTTAGACACAATTATGCCCATTTCTCTTAAATCACTATTAATACCTAGCGGCATTGTTACTGAATCCTTTTATGCACACCCTGGATTTTCTCATGGCCTGTGCAAGCTTATTTTGGCAGCTGAATACCTCAGAGTTGTCTGATTTATCATCTTCTGTGAAGCAGGTAGTTTGGATGGCAGAAACCTCTCCTTTTCAAACCTCCAAGAACCTGCAACCTTCTTCTAAAGCCAGTCGTTTGCTGAGTAGCTATTTTTGCCACTCTTAGTTTCCTCAGGCTCCCCCATAACCAATTTTCTACTCTTTTATCCTCTATACCAAGACACAGTTAAGGAAGACTTGATGTGACTTCCTTTAGCATCCATTTACACTGTCCTATAAATCATACAAAATGTTCTGCACAGGCTCAAATCTAGGCATTAAATGAGAATCCATCTGTTCATTGCTCCCAATGGGAATATAGTTTCTTTCTCTGCATCACTGCTTGACAAAACTTCTAATCCCATCTGAAACTGGTAGTGTGTTGTGTTTGGGGCCTGTTATATCAAATACACATCTCTGCTCTCTCCTTCCCCTCTCAGGAATTGTTATTTTTAGACTGCTTTTCTATCTCTGATGGAGACAAAAGTTACATCTTAACCTATACAAGCTCTGGTGGCATATGCTACTCTGCTCTTCTGCTGCAGTATCATGAAATCTGTCATCCAGCTCTGTTCTTCTGATCTGTAACCCCCTTGTCATTACTGCCCTTACGAAGAAATTCATGCGAATACTTCTCTTATTTCTGTTTCTTGCCTGGGTTTTCTTTCAGTGTTCTTGGATGTCATGGCCAGCAGTAGATGAGTATTTGCATTAGCCTTTGGCTCTATCAGGAGGGGAATCAACAGTACTGGACAACTTAGAGCATAGTCCTGCTGCTATAATGTGCCCTGTGCATTACAACACTACAGGAGTGTTAGTGTCAAGGTGAGGTAGCTGCCAGAGCGCTCAGGCACACCATTATTTTAAGAGGGGATCACCGCAACTCTTGAGCTGCAGACTCCCTCCTAACTGTAGGTGTCTAAATCTGTGCTATAAGTTTCCCTTTGCAGCCAGGGAGGAATATAAAATTGGCACCTCTAAGGTCCAATTTATTTCAACCTAAAGTAAATAACTAAAATACATGACTAAAAAGTTATTTCATTTCTACTGACTAAAAGGGCAGCAAAAGCTGACTAGCTTACATAGACACAACTACACATAGATCTCTGGCCAGGAGACCTGCCTCAGTTGGCCACTACAACTGCAGCAAACCACAGGTGACTCAATGCATCTCACTCCTCCTTCACTGTGGGCTAAGGTCTGTCAGAGCCCCTTGTTGCTGGGGGCTAAGGATACCCATATGCGTGTATGTCACGCAAATGCACATACAGTTTCTTAGCTGACACATGGCAACTTGTTCCTCTTCACAATGCGAGGGAACCCATGATGCATCTGAGCCATCAGGCACTGCGTATCGGGCAGGTGCTCCTTGGAGCCAGCCTATAAAGAGCACAGAGTACATCCCTGGGGGTTTTTTGGTGTTGGTTTCTTTTTTCCCTTTTTAATTGAGAATGAGGAAGTGCCTGACTGTTTTTACCAGTCTCACAGATTGTGAAGCTTTTAGTCATCTATAAAGAGGCACATTTGACAATTTTTGGCGGTTTTGCCTTTTTTTAGCATGGATTATTCACACCTTCAGAAATGCCCTAGAGTGACCCAAGCCCAGTGTCTCTCTTTTATTGCCAAAAATGCTTGCCAAGAATTTTGGAGCAAGGCACCACCCCAAGTGCATGTTCTAGATGGGCCACATCATTACACTGAATAGTGCAAATTTACTTGCATTTAAGGCTGCCCAGTCCCATGCAACCTCCAGCTGCTTACCTTGACTCCCCCAACCAAAACAAGAGCACCATTCCTGCACAGTCCCACCTCACACCACCATATCTCCAGCCCTGTGCTCTCTGCCTCCGAGGTTTTGCATGGGACTGCTGAGCATTTCACAGAGCAGATGCAGCAGCGTGAGTCACTGCCTCACCAAGGAACGAGTTACTGCATATCAGTTGCTCCATGGAAACATCCCATGTGTATGCTTGAATATTGTGCAATGCACTTTGAGGCCACTTGCATGCCTCTGAAATAGAGAGAACTTGTTTACTTCACATACACCTAGGAGAAGAGCAACCTGTGTCGCACAACTGCCTGGGTACTTCTGGTGGAGCATCTAACATGTGACAGCTCGGCTGAGATTTGGATGGTTCAGGCCACCTGTTTGCAGAAAAAGGAGCTCAAAGCAGGAGCCTTGACAGGTTTGCCCTTAAGGCTGTGTCTCTTTCAGTCCTCAAAACAAGGTAGTTTTATGCAAACTGCCTGTTAGGAATGGTCCCTGAAATGTGCTGACCCCCAAAACATGCCTGGGAATTGTTTGGGACAGGGGCCAACACCATGACAGGCACTGGTCAAATAGCGTAGATGATTGTGCTCTAGTAGCTAGAAACATTGCTAGTGACTGTTGAATTTACTCTGATAGCTGTAGCTGAATGTTTCCATTCGTGTTCCCTAGAGGCGGTCTTTGTTTACAGCTTTAATAGCTAGAAAATGTGAGTTTTCTGACCATCCCCACACTTTATGGCACATCTTTCAAGCTGTTGTAATGAAGAAGCACTAGCAACAAAGTTACTGCTTACTCCACAAGCAAAATTTCTCTTCTTGGCAGCTCTTGGCATAAAGGTACTTTAAAAAGTGTCTTAATATTCTGCAAACAAATCAATTCTTTATAACTGTTTTGTCTTTAGATGTGAATTAAAGTAATGATCTTTTTTATAGAGTTGAAAGGAAGCAGACAGGTTTAACTGAAGTAAATGAAATCTACATGACCACCTGTTGTTTTTTTTTTAAACTTTATAGGAAATCAATGTATTGACAGTAGCATTGGTCAACCAAGACAGAGAAAAAAATTCAGAGAAACGAAGCCCGGGTCTAAAATCAGAGAAAGAGGCACTATTAATAGGTAAGATAACCCCAAAGAAGATTTTTGAGACAAAATGCCTTTTAATAAGGTTTTGTTTTGCATATGTGTTTACATGCATGTTTGTGCTAATAAAAGTAAAAAAAAGATATTTTTTATTTTTCATCTGTATTCGTAATGGCTTTTAGTAAGAGAAAGCCTAAAATACAAGTGAACTCTTTCCTTCTGAAAAATTCTGCAGAGTTTAATGATAGGATTTCAGGTATGAAGAAAATTGCAGGATCTGCATTTAGACTTGCAGCATGAACGTATGAAGGCTTTATTTACATCAAGATTTAGCAGGCTAGAATTGTGTAACTTGTTATCTGATTATTAGACAAAATGGTGAAGGAGAAGGGGATGGAAATAATATTAGCAAACTACCAAGCAAAAGATATGTATACTGGATGTATTAAGCAAGCCAGATTTATGCTTTTGACATTAGATGAGGGAATTAGAAATATGAATATTTATAAAGAATACCACAAGGACTGTCATATCCTTTACCTAGAATAAAATCTTTAAAATAAACTCTTAAAGAGTGCCTAAAAGCTAAAGCTTATAGGCAGTGGGCCAGCTAACTAGTACCTAGCATTTAGCCACACAGGAATGCTGGCTGTACCCATGCTACCCTTGGAGGGAACGTGCCCCATTTATATCTGTGCATGTTTTGCATTTGGTTTCAGTGGGGCAGGCTTTCATGGAGCCTAAGGGCCCACAGTCCAAAGTGCTCCCTATGGCATGGTTGCCATTCACAGGAACGCTGACCTGAAAGACCAGGTTTCATTTCTTTGGTTTGGTCTTTTCACAAAATCAGCAGTATCCCGGTAGGTGATAGTTCCAAAACTACCTTAATTTGTTTAAATGCAACTCATTTGCATCTGCTGAGCACCAGGAAAGTTGCTGGTTTATTGCTGGGTCATGGATTCAGACAGCTCAGGCCAAAAAGGTCATTTGAAAGTGAAGAATGTATTTAAATCTTTAAAGGGCTTATTACACAAACTTCCTGTGACTGGTGAAATGTGGAACAGTGGGATGTACAGAAGTGTATGAATTGATTTAATTTTCTTGTTATAATAAAATTTGGAACTTTTAATTGCAATGGACAGTATTTGATCTGTTCAAAGATAACTTCTGTGACAAGGGTAGCAAGGATGGGATTTTAAGAACAGTATAACAAACTTTTTTTTCTAGGTCACTCATTATTTGACTGTAACAAGCGGTGGCAGTGTCGCAAAGTGGGTCCCATCAACCAGATGTCCAGTGGCATACTCAGATAAACAGCGTAATCTCAGTCCAGATATTACTGGTCATAATACCCCCAC
>VYZW01026697.1:1098-31378 GCA_013401315.1 Balaeniceps rex
CACCAAAATTGTGGTGTCCCATACCATTTCACCTTATTCACTTTCATTCCCAACAAGAGAACCACAGGGGACAGAGAGTGGCTTTAGGATGGGTAAAATACTGAAAGTGGGATATGGTCTTCAGACAAACAGCTTACATTGTTGCCTGACCCTCAAAAATAAAATTTAGTTAATAATAAAATGTATAGTAATACTTAATAATTAACTAAAATGAAAATAATATCTTAAGAAAGTATATATAGCACTTTCCATCCAAAGATCTTAATATATTTTACTGCTCTCTCATCAATGACAGCTTCTGGATCAGCATTGAACCCCTATTTGCTCTACATCCCCTAGAAAACTGGCCAAAACCTGGTCTCAGTGATGATGATGCTTGTCTGGATCATTTTGTTCCTGCCAGCTCAGCTGTGCCTGCAACACCATTTGCCTCTTGAAGCACTGTCCTCGTGTCCATTTGGCCCTTCCCCATCCACTTCAGTTCCAGAAAGATTTTAGTTGCCTCTGTCTACCAAGGGTTTTCCATTCAGTCCAAAGCTTATGCCATGTGAAATTTCACTACCACAGCTTTCAAACAGGGAAGGCACTAGGGTTTGATCCTCACCTGGTATTAATAGGCATCACTGTTATGATTTGTCTCATTATATAATTCCTAATTCATACAGGTATTAGGTGCTAAAATCAAGCCAGAAAAGAAGGGAGTGGGCAGGGAGGGAGGTAAAATGGAAATCTAAATGATTTCATCTCAGAGTGTAGGTGTCATCTCATTAAATTGCTTTTTAAAAAATATTTTGATGTTAACTGTGGAAAACATCTTGGGGCTATGTTCTGCTTAGCAGGGATTGCTCCATAAGGGCAGGGGAGGATGAATCCATAGCTGTACTTATAGGAATGGCTCCTATGGCACTTTGTAGCCTTGTGGTACCTTAGTAGGAACCCTCACTGGAAATTGAGTGCTCAGCCATAGAAAGGGACATATCTCAGCTCTATGAACTAATTTCAAAAGAGTGATGAGAAAAACTCACTCTCTCTTGTCCTTGGCTGCTGGATCCTGGCATCCTCCACAGACAGTGAGGAGAAGTACAGCCCTGAGTGATTTTCCTGAGGTCACAGAGGACACATTTCACAGAGCTTGGAACAGACCATATGTCTCCTGAGCCGCAAGCTTACACATTAGCATCTGGGCAATCTTTCCCCCCCTATGCATAATTCTCCACATCATGAGAAAAATGTGAAGCCATGTTGCACACAAGGAAATGGAGAGGTAGACTGCAATGTTCCCAGTGTTGCCAGTGTAATCCCCATAGGCTTCAATGGCACAATCAGGACCCCAAAAGTGTACCATTTCTTTATGTTTTTGCCAAGAGCAACCCCCCTATGGGAGATCCAGACAGGTCTGTCTCATATCCCAAGTCCATAGCCTGACTGCTGCTCAGATTATCACAGAATCACAGAATGCCTGAGATAGGAGGTGATCTGGTCCAATCCCCTGCTCAAGCAGAGCCACCCAGAGCAGATTGCCCAGGACCATGACCAGATGGCTTTTGAGTATCTCCAAGGAAGGAGACTCCACAACGTCTCCAGGAAACCTGTGCCAGGGCTCGGTCACTCTCATAGTAAAAAAGTGTTTCCTGATGTTCAGAGGGAACCTCCTGTGTTTCAGTGTGTGCCCATTGCCTCTGGTCCTGTCACTGGGCACCACTAAAAAGGGCCTGGCTCCATCCTCTTTGCACTGTCTCTTCAGGTATTTGTACACATCGGTGAGATCCCCCTGAGCCTGCTCTTCGCCAGACTGAACAACCCCATCTCTCACAGGAGAGATGCTCCAGTCATTTAATCATCCTGTGTCCCTTCATTGGACTTTCTCCAGTATGTCCATGTGTCTCTTGTACTGGGGAGTCCAGAACTAGACACAGTACTCCAGGTGTGGCCTCCCCAGTCCTGACTATTACGAACATTCCCTGCTTCCCTGTAGCCCTTCTCTAAGGGACTAGATTCTCCCAGTCAACCTAAATGAGTTAAATATCGAAAGCCTTTCTCCTGCAAGTCCTAGTGCTCCTGTAAACCTTCACTAGGGAATTGTTGCTTCTCTTCAATATGAAAATAGGGAATTTTGTGACTGCAACAGCTGTGTGGGGAATTTCATGGTTTCTCACACTTTCCTGGGATGTGATCTCCTTGCTCAGGTACAAAAACGAACATTTCTTTCAGTTCAGTAAAAACAATACAACACAGATTCCTATTCCCCTCATATTACAGTCTCCTTGTCAGCTTAAGTTAGTTACAGGTTACCCTCAGGCCACATCTCTCTGTCCAGCGGTGGTAATTTAGCTATGGCACAGCACAAAGCACGGCAGCAACTCGACTGATCTTTGTAGCTCTCTGCACAATACGTAGGGCAGGCACATCTCCAACAACCACCTGCAGTTGTCCTGCTGTTGCTACAAGCTAACAGGCATGAGGAGAAACTGACAAGGTTGTCTAATAGATGTAAAATAAAAAATGCCTCATTATCTTTTGACCTGAAATGTCCAAAACTTACTGCCTACCTGAATATTAAGGAATAGGACCACATGCTGAGGAGAAGAACTTAAACAACTTGTAAATAAAAAAGTTAAACAAAACACCCGTGAACTTCATGAGATTGCTTCAATCTTTCTCCAAATCATAGTTTTAAAGTTTTAAGTATTCACCAACCACAGATAAACTTCAAATCTCTATGGGAACATGAGGCCTGACCTGTGGCATGTCAAAGAAGCAGCAGGCTCCAAGAGACTTCCATGTCAGTCATGAACCACTGCAAGTGTCACCATGCAAAAAGCACCCTGGCTGCTATTGGACAAAGAGGTCACTTTCTCCAGTACTACAGAAACTTTCTGCAGCCGAAATTATCAGCAGTATGCAAAACATAAATTCTGACCCCCAAGCCTGATAATTATGCAGAAATCTGATAGCATGGGATCATAATATTGGTGCCTGAAAATCCCTAAATGCACTGTAGAAGTTGTGTTACATCTGCACAAAGATACACAGAAGAAGGAACAAAACATATCATGATATTTAGTCCTACATCTTTAATAACATGAAGTTTATCTAATTTTACAGTTCTTTTGCTCCCACATTTTAAAAATTAAGTTCCTTTAAAAAATTTGAAATGCAATGGTGATGTATTATTGCCCTATTAGTGGCTGACTTAGTTCTGCTTTATACATTATGCCAGAGAAAGTCATCCATCATCCTGTGGGGCAGCAGTGGGGAGAGGAAGGGAAAGAGGGAAAGGCAAGGGCAGAGAGGAAGGAAGGAGGCAAAGAGGAAGGCAAGGAAGGAAGGAAGGAAAGGAGGGAAGAAGAAGGGAGGAAGGGGAAAGAGGAAAGAGGGAGGCATTTCTGCACCCAAGAATTCATGCAAATCTCCTGGTTTTTTCTCTCACTGGTATTGAAGTCTGAGCACAAATACAAAGATCTGCACACAGATGTTTCTCCCAAAATTGTAGAAATGAAGTTTATTATAATTCAATACTACCTTGTGGGTTTGTTTTCTCAGTGGAGGAACATATCAGACTTAAGGAGTTTATTTCCATAAATCCTATTGAAGGGGAAAAAAAACACAAAAAAACAAAACTGTTTGGAAATTCTCAAACTAAATCCTCAGAGCAGTGTTAGTATCAAGAGGGAAAGGACTTACAACTCATCTGCCAAAAACTATGTGAACTTCTGCTCACTGAACTTCCCGCTCCATAAAAGACTGATATTGCTTCTTTTTTTTTTTTCACTAGTAGGACCTGATTGTCATATCTTGTTTGTGTATGTGCCAGAGACCACAGCAGTGGGCTGTAAGAGAAAATAATACTCTCTTGCCAAACAATAGCACGATTGCTTCAGTAACTGCACACTTAAATTAACAATTGCATTAGTTTACAGTCCTAGTTTGAAGGAAATATTCTCCATCCTTTCATGAGGCTGATCATTTGTTTTTTAACTGACATGGTCCTCTTTTGGAAGATGAGTAGGCTGTTGTTACATGTTTCAGTGAAATAACCTCTGTGTTCAAAAAACATAGAGTTTAAGGAATTATGACCCAGTGCTATAGGGTGGATTCTGCAGTTCCTCCATTGCTGAACTCAATTACACCGCTTACACTACTACTCAGCAGCACTCAGTGCTATTCAGCATGAGAGTATCTGGTCTCTGCACCAGATTTTAAGTTATAAATAATGATATAACGAAGTAAGGATTTTGGAAAAGGTTGTAATATCTTTCATTGTTATGCATATGCCTTAGAAGAGTTGAATTTTTAGAAAACACTCAGTAGTTTTCAGAGCTGGATGAGTCAACAGAATTCTTAAAATAATTGACAGCATTTTATAACAGATACATATCAGACCTCATTATGCTGACAACACAAGCTGCCCCTGTAAACTTCAAGCTGGGATACAGACTGCAAACCAGGGAAAGCTCTGTAAGGGTATCTGACTTATCATTATATGAAAAAGTAAACCCTTACCTTTGCTATGCAGTGCATGGCATAATACTGTTACAGAATATGTCATTTAGATGTTGGCATTGCATTAACTTTTAGTACTGGAGAAAATCCATGTTATCATCTGATTATTCAGAAAGCCCATGAAAGCAGCCTTTCTGTAATTTAATTTTTCCTTCTAAATATGATCCAGTCACTGTTTAGTGATGGACAACATGTAGCCATCTGCTCCTTAACTTTGTTATTCCTGGAGCTTGTTCAGATTGAGGAATCAGCATTTTGAAAAGGGAAAGCTCCCTTTCTCCCGTGACCTTCCCCACCCTCCCAGGATTAAACCATTGCAAACAGAATTAAAGTCGGGCCAGTAGCATGCATGGGGTTTCTCCAGCTGTTATTTGCTTTGTGGTTATTTTCTGTATGAAGCCCTCTCTGAACATGATCACTGCTGCAGAGACCACAACTTAAATCTTGATTTCCTGCAGCAAAGGATCCACAGGGTAGGCGCGATTCACCTCACTTCTTCCCTGCACCCATTATTCATTACTGTTTGCCATTGGGAAAGCAGAACATTTGACTGACACAGTGCATTCTGTTCTCCCTTTAATCCCTCACCTCCCTTTGGGTTGAATATACCTGGTGAAAACAGGAATCAATTTGCTGAGAAGCAAACAGGTATCTGCTGCTGTTTGGCAAGCTCCTAACTGTTTCACTTGGCTGGAGTCCTTACTTGGTCCCTTAACTCCCAGTTTTAACCCTTTCCCCTCCATCCCTCTCACCTCTCCCCTGCTCTCAAATTGGATCTGGACTTTCCCTTCCAACTTGTGCTCTTTCCCCTGCTTGCCCAGCTCCTGGGCTGCCGAGTGATTTTTCCAGCTCCCATGCCCTCTTTCAGGAAGGACTGAAGCTGGTGATGGAGAAGGAAGACAGGAGGGGAAGAAGGGGCAGAAAAGTGAGGAATGTGGGGAAACAGGGGCAGGGAGGAAAAGAGGCAAGGGAGCAGGGCAGGAAGGAGAGTAGACAGGGAAGGCAGAAAACAGGAAGGCAGGAGGCAGAGAAGCAGGGCAAGGAGGACTGGAGGCAGAAGAGGCAGGGTAGGTAGGAGGCAGGAAGCAGGAAGCGGGGCAGGGAGAAGAAGCAGGACAGGCAGGGGAAGTAGGACAGACAGGGAAGGCAGGGATGAGGTCAAGGAAGAGAGGCAGGGCAGACAGGGAACAGGGGAAGGGGGCAGGGAAGCAGAGAGCAGTGAGGTAAGACAGGCAGGAGAGGCAGCCAGGGGAGGCAGGGAGCAGGATAAGGAGGCAGGGAGGGAGCAGGCCAGGTAAGAGGCAGAGGGGGCAGGGAGCAGGGCAGGAAGGGCGCAGGGAGTCAGGGCAGGCAGGGGAGGCAAGCAGGGGAGGCAAGCAGTGGAGGCGGGGGACGTGGAGGCAGGGGTAACAGTGAGCAGGGGAAGGAGGCAGGCAGGGCAAGCAGGGCAGGCAGGGAAACAGAGGCAGGACAGGCAGGAGAGGCATGGAACAGGAGGCAGGGCAGGCAGGAGGCAGCAGGCAGGGAGCAGGGCAGGCAGGGCAGGCAGCAGGCAGGAGGCCGGGCAGGGAGCGGCCCCTGCCCGCAGCGCGGCGGGGCTGCGGCCGGAGCTGTCCGCCCGGCGGTGCTGAAACGCCGCAGCCCGGGCCCGGCGGCGCGGGGGGGAACGGGGAGCGCGGAGAGCCGCCCTACTGCAAAGCGAGAAAAGACAAATCCAAATACCTGCACAGCGCCAGGCAGCCTGCCGTGGGGCGGCGGGGGGCTGCGTGGGAAGATTTTTTTTTTCCCCCCGGTAGGTGTCCTTGCTGTTGAGCTGGGTGGGTGAGAAAGATCTCCCGGCTCCCAGGTTCAGGCTCAGATCTCTCTAGAAAACTGTGAATGAGCGAGCGCCAGCTCCACGGGGCTAGGATTTTTTTTTTTTTTGGTAGGAGGCGTGTGCACCAAAGCCTGGGTCCTTCCACTCGGCTGCTGCCGTCCCCCTGGGTCCTAAGCCCTCCTGCCGCCCGCCCGGTGCCTCCCGGCGATGCCGGCGCTCCCAGGCTGCGGGCTGGGAGCACCGCCACCGCCGAGGGAGTGGTGACAAAGGAGCTGCGGGCTGCTGACAGCCGGGAAAGCAGCAGCACAGCCGGTCCCTGCGAGCTTAGCAGCGCGGGCTTTCACCTGGTGGCATGGTGTCCACCGCCTTTTTTCTGGCATCACCCCTTGCCCAGCGAAACTCGGGGAGAGCGCAACCTCCTGCGGCATTTACAGCGGCCACAGAAAGGGTAATCTTCATGGGCCATGTGTTATAGACGGGCTGCTTAATGAACATGGCAGCCTGGGTTTGTAAGAGAAGTTCGTCTGGGTCAGACTACAGGTACATCTAGCTCAGGGTGCTGTCACCACCTGCAGCCACAGCAAATGTCTAGTGAAGAATATAAAAAACAGGACAAGCTTCACCCCCGCATTCTCCCAGCCCCTCTCCCAAGAATTTTAAATTTAGGCCTTTCCCCAGCAATGTGGTGCCTGTGTTTTTAGGATGAATTTGTCCTCCTTGAACTTTTCCCAGTGTCTCCTAGAGCACCTATAAATTTCTAGAACATCCTTCCATAACGTCCTTTAACAAGGAGCTCCACAGACCATCTGACTGCTTCACAAACTATCACCTCTCTTTCTTTGTAGGGATCTGTAAGCTTTAGCTAGCAATGAAGAAAGGACAGGAGAGGGGAACTTCTCTCATTAAATTAGGTCCTGAAAATCACCTTCTGTATGAGCCTTGTAAGACCTGTCCTAAGGTGTACTTAAAAGACTTTAGGTAACCCAATGGCCTTGGCAACCAAATTCACACTCAACTGCTCTTACCAACACAGTAAGCCTAACCAAATGTACCAGCAACATGCATTTCTTCTTCTGCTACCCCTGTACATTGTGGACTAGAATTCCTGGCAAGTGGTGGATTAAAGTCAGATGACTGTCTTGGTCTCTTTGCTTTGGACATCTCTCCTGTGTCACTTACTGAAGGATCTTGTGTACCAAAGAACTGGGTGATAAATGGTAAAGATAGGGAACAACTTCTGCATAAGAAATGGCTAAACAGAGTAGGATTCTTCAGCATGGAAAAAAAGAGATGAGTATGTGTAGATAAAACAGTGGTGTGGGTTTTTCATCATTTATAGTATTTCATAACAATGAGCAGCATGAGGAAGATAAATTGGAACTACATCTCAGTATCATTTCCAGTTCAAGGAGTAGGAGAAATGAAACCCACTAGGGGCTAACTTTGAATCAGACTAAAGGACATACTTCTTCACAAAATATTTAGTGAAGCTGTAGAACTCATTTCCACAGGAATTCAGGCTTCAGAAAATTGTTGGACATATCCACAGAAGAAAAATCCATAAAGGGCTTTTAAACATGAAATCATGACCTCTAGCTCACGAATTCCCTGTTCCACAAATGCTGAAGGCTGGGGTAATATTTGGGAAAGACTGACAATATCCTCACCCTGCTGTTGTTCTTTTCCTTAGCCATCCACTGCTGACCACTGCTGGAGACAGGCACTGGGCTAGATGGACCTTTGATCTGACCCAGTACTGGTTGTTCTTATATTCTTATTGTGGTGTGTTGACCCTGTCTGGATGCCAGGTGCCCACCAAAGCCACTCTATCACTCCCCTCCTCAGCTGGACAGGGGAGAGAAAATATAACGAAAGGCTCATGGGTTGAGATAAGGACAGCGACATCACTCACCGACTACCATCACAGGCAAGAGACTCCACTTGGGCAAAAAATTTAATTTAATTTATTAACAATCAAACCAGAGTAGGTTAATGAGAAATAAACCCAAATCTTAGAAACATCTTCCCCCCACCTCTCCCTTCTTCCTGGGTTTAACTTTACCCCCAATTTCTCTACCTCCTCGCCCCAAGCAGCACAGGGGGACAGGGAATGGGAGTTGTGGTCAGTTCATCACACGTTGCCTCTGCCGCTCCTTCCTCCTCAGGAGGACTCCTCATGCTCTTCTCCTGCTCCAGCGTGGGGTCCCTCCCACAGGAGACAGTCCTCCGTGAACTTCTCCAGTGTGAGTCCTTCTCACGTGCTGCAGTTCTTCAGGAACTGCTCCAACATGGGTCCCCCACGGAGTCACAAGTCCTGCCAGCAAACCTGCTCCAGCTTGGGCTCCTCTCTCTCCACGGGTGCACAGGTCCTGCCAGGAGCCTACTCCAGTGCAGGCTTCCCACAGGGTCACAGCCTCCTTCGGGCATCCACCTGCTCCAGCGTGGGGTCCTCCACAGGCTGCAGGTAGATATCTCCTCCAATGTGGATCTCCATGGGCCGCAGGGGGACAGCCTGCCTCACCATGGTCTTCACCATGGGCTGCAGGGGAATCTCTGCTCCAGTGCCTGGAGCACCTCCTCCCCCTCCTTCTTCACTGACCTTGGTGTCTGCAGGGTTGTTCCTCTCACTTATTCTCACTCCTCTCCCCAGCTGCAATTGCGCAGCAACTTTTTTGCCCTTCTTAAATTTGTTATCACAAAGGTGCTACCACTGTCACTGATGGGCTCAGCCTTGGCCAGCGGCAGGTCCATCTTGGAGCCAGCTGGCATTGGCTCTATTGGACATAGGGGAAGCTTCTAGCAGCTTCTCACAGAAGCCCCCCCTGTAGCCCCCCCCCCCCCAAACCTTGCCACGCAAACCCAATACACTTATATACAAAGCAGACTTTGAGTATGTGAACACAACATAAGCACTCTCAGCTTTGCTTTCCCTTGAAAGGGGATGAGCCAGTGGTTTTGTTCTATTTGAAAGAGTGTACATCCAGAGTCACTTGGTTTTTAGAGGAAACCCCACAATATTAATGAGCAAAGGCAAAAGGAATCTGTGGGGAAGATGCCTTGTGCTTTTAGAATTATTTCCATGTACAACCATTAATTTAACCCACAGCATGTTTAAAATTGGAGTATGAGGTGTTCGCATTCTGTGACCCAATCGCATTGACTGGAAGAGATGAAGCAGCAGCTCAAAGGCAGAGAGCTCAAAACTCTCACAAGAGCATTTGTCCCAGCACTTGATGGGAGAGCATTTCTAGCCCCAGGGAAGTTAGTAGTCAGTTAGTAAGTAGTCTCATTAGATCATTATTTTCTGCATGGAGGTCAGTTTGGAAATAAAACAATAAGCACTCTGTTTTCGTAATCCTGTTGCAAGCTCCTACTCTTGCACATATGATAAAGATTAATGTACTAGCTACTGTAACTATGCAGTACTCCCCTGGGAATTGTTAATAATATTAAGTGGAATGAACATGACTCTGTAAACCAACTGCCTTAGGCAGTCAAATGAGTTGCCAAATTTGATGCATGTTTAATATTTAGGGATTTCATATTTTTATTTGGTTTGTTAATTGAGGTCGGGTATTTTTTCCCCCTTAGTGTTGCTGTTAGGTGACCAGTGCCTGCTGATCCACTGGATGATTGACATGTAGCACAATGCTATGGTAGAAGCAAGTCTCTAAACATTACTGCAGGGCCTTATATTGATCCCACTGCAAATATTCTCAGGTTTCTTTCTCATCACCACTTCATCACTTCCTCATCACTTTCTTTCTGCAAAGTCTACTCTGTACTCTGAGAACATGCCTCAGGTCTTCTCATTCTTTGCATTGTTGCCGTCATTACACTTCAACGGAAGTTATGACCTCAGAAACAGCTATGTTGAAGGTATAAAATCTTCATTTTCATAAAGGTATATCTGGGACTGCTGATGTGCACCAGCTGGAGCTGCATCCTTTTCTCATTTGCAGTACTGAATATGCAGAGCTAAGGGGAGAAAAATGTGCGAGTAATCACAGTTTGTCACTGAAGGCATTAGGACTGACTGAACACACGGAGGGAACAGATCAGTTTGGAAGGGGGAAGATGCTGCGTCCAGCTCTGGAGCCCTCAGCACAAGAAGGACATGGAGCTGTTGGAGCGGGTCCAGAAGAGGGCCACAAAAATGATCCGAGGGCTGGAGCACCTCTCCTACGAGGACAGGCTGAGGGAGTTGGGGTTGTTCAGCCTGGAGAAGAGAAGGCTGCGGGGAGACCTTATTGCGGCCTTTCAGTACTTAAAGGGGGCCTATAGGAAAGATGGGGACAGTCTTTTTAGCAAGGCCTGTTGTGACAGGACAAGGGGTGATGGTTTTAAACTAAAGGAGGGTAGATTTAGGCTAGATATAAGGAAAAAATTTTTTACAATGAGGGTGATGAAACACTGGAACATGTTGCCCGGAGAGGTAGTGGAGGCCCCATCCCTGGAAACATTCAAGGTCAGGTTGGACGGGGCTCTGAGCAACCTGATCTAGTTGATGATGTCCCTGCTCACTGCAGGGGGGTTGGACTAGATGACCTCTAAAGGTCCCTTCCAACCCATAGCATTCTATGATTCTATGATTCTAAGATATTTTATGCAGCCTTTTCTGAAAGTAAAACAGAACTTTGATATTAAATTTATTCTAACCTGTCCTTCTCTGTCATCACACATATTAATTCTCTGTTTTATGAAGAGCAATGAAATAACAAACTTGAAAAGAGAATGTATATTTTCAGCACTAGTGGAAAGGATCCATGTACATGAACTAAAAAGGAAGCCATGGAAGGGCAGAGTGGCTCCATGGTCTAGGTATGATAGTTTCTACTGGATCTACTCTGTTTGCAGCAAAACATTTTGTCTTCACCCAGTGACATCAAACACACAGCCTCTTGCTGGATTTTTGGCTCCTCAAAAGTGCCATGAAGCTAGGAGCTAGTTTGCACATTTTTGCAGCTCTGATATTACATTCTCATCCATGCAAAGCCCAAAACCATTGAAATATTTTCATTCATCACAGCAAGGAATTGATTTTTTTTAGTCCTTAGAAAGGGTTACAGGGTTAGTGTTTGTGAACGGTGTGTATATATAAGGAGGAGAACAGATCTTTGATGTAATTCGGTATATACCTTGTGTCATTAACTTTTTCAATATGATTTCTCCAATATTTAAAATGTTCTTTACAGCTTGTGAGTAGGAAATTTGAGAAATAATATAATATGAGATGTCCCTGTATCTTTAAATTTTCTTTTACGAACAGTTTGCTGCAAGTTTCTAAAATTAACAGTCAATTTTAATAATTAATTGGGAGCTCATTCTTTTTCCCTAATCTACAATTACCATCTGGTTTTATTTCCTTTGAAAGTAACTGCATTGAAAGTCCCAGTAGATTAAAAAATAATAATGCTAAAACTGCTTAGACCCTATAAATCATAATTCTTAAGGGAGAAGTAACTCTTAGATCACAGTTCAGAGTGATGTATGTTATAAATACTCCCAGGTTTCCTGAACCTTTAAAATATTTAAAAATTTATACCCAAGAATGCAGTATGTATGCAAATGGATTGTTCATATGATTTATTTAATGCGAAGGGTCTAGTTTTTGTCATTTTTACTCTTGATGAAGACAATTCACTCTTTTGCTGAGTTCACATGGAATTGCCTCTTCGGCCAATCTCAGAATAGTGTATAACTGGGACATGAGCAAAGTTTTGGCCTCAAGCATGTAGAGGGGTGAAGCTGAAGTGTCCCTGACTCCATGGGAAGTCCAGGAACTGGCGGGGAGATCCAGCACAGAGCTGGAGGCCAGCAGCAGAAGTCAGGCAAAGTCGAGCTCTCAGAACTGTGATCCAGAATTCCCCCCACCTCAGCTCTTGCCTCACTCTGAACTGGTCTAAATCCCATAGCTGGCTTATTTTGGGATTGTGAAGTTCCTGGTGTAGATCCAGGCTGAGTAGCTTGGTACCAAAGTTCAATCAGCATTCAAAAAACTACAAGTGTCTCTCTGATGGCCTAATCATTTGGGTGTTGGAAACGTTGACTTTAGGCCCAGATGTGCTGTATAAGTCAGTTGCAGATTTAGCCTCATGTCTTTAGTCAGTTTAACTTGGCAGCCCTGACTGTGCTGACTTAAGTGAGATACCTGTGATTTAAATCACCTGGGGACCTGCTCCTATTGAGTTCAATTTCTCACCAAGTCAGTGCTACTCTGTCTAAACAATAATGGCACTGTCTTGCTAAACCATTAAGTGTCCTTTTGCAGAGGGAAATAAATTATGAGATATCATGTTTTGCATAGCTGGTACCTAAATGATATAACCTTTAAAGAACAGCATAGCAAAGCTTAACCTTACTGCCTAAGAAAGTGAAGATCAGAGCTAATGTTCTTCCTGATCCAGGAGTAAAACAAAACCTACAAAGGTAGGCAGGCATGACAAAAAAAGTTCACGGGGAGGCAAGCGGTCCAGAAAGTAGATGAGGCCAGCAAGAAGGTTTAGGATGGCTGTTACAGAATTAATTCAGAAAAATTATCGGGAAAAACCTGGCTGCTTTCTGGTGCCTTGCTACATTGGGATCACTTTGCACATAAGCAACACTTGAGTCTGAATTCTAACATACTCATCTCAGATATGATTTGTTAAAAGCTTGAAATATGTATGTTGTTTACTGTTAATCCCCCAGTGTGTTAAATTAAGGGTTCCTTACTTTCCCAAAGTCTGTTGTGTGTTTCCCAATTGCAACTTGCTCTTATGCATCTGTCCAAAATAGCTTTAACTGTTGAGCTCAAAGTGAAAGAATATAACTTCTGAAGTGATAAAAAAGGATTTGAAGGTTGGTAGTTTGACCAGAATAGTTAGAGTTGAGGGGAATAATAGGATTCTCATCTGATTGCATAGTTTGTTATGCGATGATTTATTTCTGAAATATTTTAAAATGAATGATGCGCATAAATGCATGCAGCTTTGTATGGGAATAACATAAATCAGCAACAGTAATAATGACTGTGAGCTCTTCTATGTGTAAACAAGCATATGTGCAATATAAATTCAATTATCTGAATGTCACTGAGGATATAGAATAATTTCACATTTGTGACTGAATAACTGCAGAGATTTTCGTTGGAAATAAAAACAGATGGAGGACACAATCTTATTCTGGATAGCTGAAGTCTGTCTGTTGCAGACTGAAGTATATGAACGTATATGCATACACATACAAAAATAGAGGCAAGCACCGTGGCTGCAATCCTCAGCAGATATAAATCAACTCAACTCCACCAACTCCGACGGAGGTGTGCTAATTTACACTAGCCAGCACAGGGGTAAGTGTGTGTATATAAAACAACTATTACACCTGTCAGCAGCCTGACATTTTACATTACCACTTCATACAGGAACGTAAAGGATGCAACAATCTGCTGAAGCCACTCCACAGTATGGTTTTATCCCTCCTGGGTTGCAGCGCTGGAATCAGGGTTTAAACAGCAGCAACATCATCTTGCAAACACTGGGTATGCTTTAATGTCATCAGGGAGCCCCGGCACAATCCATCTAGAATATATATCAAGCAGAGGGGCATACAGCAATCATGTACTTTTTAACAGGCAGGAGGCTTTTCACTTGTCATAGCTGGTGAGCCCCTAGGGAGGTGAAGCTGCTACCCTCCTGATTCCCAATATATGCTGATTCAGTCATTAAAATGTGCATTCATCTTCCTTCTCCCAAGACCTCGCTGTGCACAGCAGGTTTAACTAAATTGCCAATAAGAAAGCTTCTTAAATCATCTGCAGTCCTGACTGGCAGCCTCACAAGCAGATGCAGCAACCGATCCCAAGGCAAACGGAGTCTGTTCAGCAGCAGCTTTGCACTTCTGTGTGTACCAGCTAGGGTTTTTTGTAATCGTTAATGAGGAGTACATTGAAGATGGAGGGAGGAGGGGCAGAGGAAGAGTGAGAAAAACAGTTGGGAAGGGGAAGGTGAGACTATTGGAAAATTCTCATTCCCTTGTCTGTGGCAATACCCTCTCTGCAGCTGTAGGATAAAAGGAACAGCCCCTTCCCTTAAGTTCCCCTAGCTTCAGGGTGAGGAAAACTGCTAATCAGCTTGTTCTCATGCATCAGGGACCTGCAGGAGGGCTGGCTGGAGAAGTGCCAAGGACTGTCACTTCACACATCCTGAGAAATCTCCCCCCTTTGGCTGAGATTTTAATGGCTTTGGGACATGTCTCTGTGTGTGTGTGTGCATGCGCATGTGTGTATGTCTAAGAGAGAAAATGTATTCCCTTGTCACTCTTCCATGTCTCGCATATACTACTGCAAATACCTACTTTTTCCTATGTGTACACATGAAAGGTGGTTTCAGTAACTGTTTGCAAAAGTGCTAGAAAGGACACCTGATTCTGGCAGCAAGCCCTCTCTGTCAGGTATTGTTGGAGTCTATCAAGGCTGCCAGATCATCCCTGGAGAGGCATAAAGTCCCAGAAACTCTTCAACCAGGTGTTCAAGCTCAGTTACTGCCTAACTAGCTAGGCACAATTAGCCTTGCTTCCCCTCAGTAAAAGGTCAAGATTTAACTTACGGCTGTGATTTTCTAGAGAGGACTGTGTCTGGCCCTTCCTGATACAGGACTTAGAATCAATACCATGAAAGAGTGCAGCAGTTTGCTCCGCACTAATGCTAAGGTTAGATAATTGCTCTGTCACTCTTCCTATGATGTGCTGCACACTATGTCTGCATTGGACAAAAGTCTAGAAAGACATTAAGTTGAATTGGCTCTCTCCATATATTGGATATCTCGTTGCAGAACGGAGGCTGGCCAAGTCCTGCTGTTGAGCTTTAAGTGCCACAGACCTGCAGCACCCTTCAGGAGGTGCTAAGTACTCTGCATGGGTGAATAACCAGATGATGGAGTGACTCAAGGTGGGCACTTGTGTGTGACAGAGCTGCAGTCTCTCTCCTCTCACCTGTGGGTTTTTTCCTATGGAATTGCAGTATAATGTGAAGAGACGGCAAGTGTCTACTTGTCCTAGACGTTGCTGAAGACCATGTGCTTCTCAGCATCTCTGAAAAGCTACAGACAAATGCAAAATCCTGGGAAAAACAGCAGGACATGTAGGATGCAAAATATATTTTTAAAAAAATCCCTCTTTGAATTCCAAACTAGTCTCCATAATCACATATGACTCAGAGAGCTGGAAAACATTAAAAAAATAAAAAGAAATTAAATGTCTTCAGAAAGAAGTGTTCAGGAACTTCAGATAGAGGGACTTCACTAGCAAAGAGTTACAAATTGCCAGCCAGTAACTTGTCTCTAGCATGATCAGAAGGAAGACAAGTACTTTAGATCTCCAAAGAAATGACTCCACTCTAAGCCACGGAGAGGGAGACAACTGGCGAAATATATGTGCCCAGAAGTGACCTCAATAAGAACATTTGACAGTATAATTGGTGTCCTAGCGATGAAAGCATCAATAGTTGACAGCAGTTAGTGGAAAAATTATTTTGCCTCTTTTGCACCATCTTTACTGTGAAAACACTAGTCCATTTTGGGAGAAAATATTCCTACCACACCAGAAATGAGCACCGCATTTCTGAATGCCCAGTTCAGTCTGCTGACTTATCTTCCTACAGACAAATGTTCACCAAATACACCGGCAGATCACTGTAAAGGAAGCAGAAACTACAAAACAACTCCTAATTTCATTTTATTTTCTACAATGAAAGTTCTGTGCCAAGTTTTCTTTAAAAAAATCAGACACCCAAAACTTGAATTGGATATGTATTTTTTCATAAAGAATTGGTGAGATAACTTGTTAAAAATTAGCACATTCCCTAAGAAGTAGTAGATTTAAACCAAGAAGTTGGTGCTTTGCTGTTACAGAACAAATGTAACTGAGGGCTTTTTCTGGGTCCATTTTGGGAAAGAATGGGAACAGAGGATGCTAAAGAATTTGAGCTCCATCTTAAAGCAAGCTTATTTTCCTCCATAATTTCACAGCTAAATCTCTCTTTTCTGTTGGTTACAAAGCTCTCTTTATTTTCAGCCTAAGTTTATTTGATTTTCTCCCTGTTTGTGGTTTTTTTTTCCTTAACACTACCCTTCTGAGGGACAGGAGAACTACAAAACGCAGTATTTATTTATAGAGACTGATCAAGTTTCTAGCTAATTTTACTTTTTTAGGCCAAGAAAACTAACTCTGGGAGGACACGTCTCTATTGCACGATGGGCTTGCACTGTCTGGGGCTGATGAATCCACCGGGTAGAGCACAGCATTGTGCAGGGAACTGGTCCAGGCCCATGGGCAGGATAGGGATGTGGCTATATTGCCTTTGCATTCACACAGAAGAAGATTCCTATCTCCAGCTGTATGAAAATCCCAGTAGCTGATTTGACATCTATTCCCATCTGAAACTGTCCTTTCCAAATAAGGGAAATAGGTGATATTTCATATGATGTCTGATTAGTGTCTTGCCCAGTGGCACAAACACATCCCTGGCTTTACTGGCTATACCAGGAAAGGTATTTTCCAGTTGTGGCACTTGCTTTTTTCATGACCACACTATACTGGCGGCTCACAATCCTCCTGTAATCAGCAAGTGCCCCAGGGTCTCCCTCCTTCTCTGTCATTTTCATCTGAAACTCCCAATTTGCAGAAGTTCATGTTATAAGCTTGTTAAGTGCATGACTTTGCACGTTATGCAATTAAATTTCATCCCATTTCTAATACTCTACTCTCAAGGTCATTTAGTTTTTCCCATACAATATTAGTCTGCCTCTATTGAGCTTTGTGTCATCACCAAACTTCATTAGTACATTCCAACTTCTTATCCCAGAGTCATTAATGAAGATGTTAAAAACTCAATCCCAAATGTTTAAACATTTCCACTAATAGCAGTTCTTTCCAGACTGATTATTGTTTCTCTTATTTTGCCGATTCTGAACTAATCTTTCTTGCTACTTTCTTCATATAGCCTCTATAAATAATAATTTCCTATAAAGTGTCAGTAGTTAGCTACAATACAGATGGATGAGATCTAGTTTTGGATTTGGTGGGGGTTTTTTTTGTATTTTATAAAGATTTAGTCATTCTTTGGTATCAAAAATTATAATAATCATCTGACCAATCTAACACTACTCAATGCATATTATACTTCATCCTGGTTTCTATTTAACTTCCTGCTTTTAAATACTCACCACTTCAAAATACGTGATAATCTCACATCCAGTTCAGATTAAATTCTTGATTCTGGACTCTTTTCCTCCCGCTTTCATATATATGGGTAGTGTGCTTGCTGTTTTCTGATCAGATGGTACTCCTCCATGCTTCATTAAAAATTCAGAATGTTTTTCAGATTGCAGTGTGTAAATTACCTTGTTTCTCAAAAGAGCATATTGAGTATTCCTACACCCCAGATGTGGTCATTTCTGTCTCTGTGCATTCACTTCCATTAGCCATTCAGCCTTTGCCTCCATCCCATCAGCATCATCTTTCTTACTGAAAAATGAGGCAAAATATTAGTTTGGATCTGGAGCCATATCATTATTATGTTTCATATTTAGCCCATCCTCACTACACAGTGGACTCATTTCCTCATTTATTTGTATGACAAGAGATTTTCACTACATGTTTTAATTTTATTTGCAAAGTCGATCCTTAGGTTTTTTGTCAATTCATACACCTTGTGCTTTATTTGTTACAAAAAGCATGGACTTTTGCCAGCTCCAAACAGTATACAGTGCTTCCCTCCACTGTTACTTCTAGTGCACTTTCTCCATCACTTTTTTAATAATCGCCAGTGAGATCAATGGTCTGCGGTGCCTTGTTCATGCGGCTAGAGCTACGAAGGCATATGAAAATCTGCCTGGTCTCAGAAGCAGTTGTAGCTGCCTTCGCCGGACAGAGAGAAGGGAACTGCAGATTCCTCGGTTCTCCGTGTGTCATCCTGTGGCTTCCAGAGGGGGGCAGAGCGAGCAAGCGTTTCTGGATAAGAATGGGATGACGTAAGTGTGATCTCATTAAAATCGGTCAAAACCTTTTCAAACGCGTGCTGGCATGCCTGAGGTTTGCAAAGTCTATTCCAGAATCAACATTTTCTCTCTGCTGTTCTTGGTATTAAGATACTTAGAGCAGGCATATCACCACAGGGTATGAGAACATGTTATGTACAACAACTACTACGTACCCATTTGGAAACTGCTGGGGGAACCCATTGGTGTGACACATTTGAAGCAACAAAATTAAATCCCTGGTTTATACTCAAGGCTCAGAGGGATGACTGAACATATGCCATGAACATATAAAGTTGCCACCTCTCAGCAGAGAAACCCTAGCATACGGGATAGGAATATACTCACTACTAATTTAGCTTGCTTCCTCTGACTTTGAAGCTCAATGGAAGAGCAACACTTCACAGATGAAGCACTCTGAGAATACACGAATGACTCGTTATTCCAATATCCTGTTACCTTGCCATAGCCTGATGAAGTGCATGAGTCCTCGGTGTAGTTTCTGCTAATTCAGTGCCTGTTTTTACTACTTCTAATAGTAAAAGGAGAATCCTGCAGTACTGACACACCAGCCCTGGGACTGAGGAGGTCTGTATCTTATTCCCATTTATCTCACATATCTGCTAAGTGACAGTGAACAAAATCATTACTCTGATTGCCTTAAATTTCCTGCTCCATAGTCTGAGGATAGTAATACTAGCTTAGAGTGTGGAGATGTTATAGGTCCTAATTCTTTAATATGGGTAATGTGATTTCTGAATCATCAAAAGAAGGTGTAAAAGAAAACCAGAATATTATTATGGCAAATAGGCTACAAATCTTTGAGGACTCAATTAACTTTAACTGCTTTGAAAGCCAGTGTTTTAAATGTTAAAGAACCATTTTTCTAAAGCAAATGCTGTTGTGTCTTATAATAGTCATAAGTGACACCACAAAACAAGGATTTGAGACAGAGCCAAGATCTTTTCTAATGCTTTAAACTGGAATGAGAATTTCTCAGCCTTGAAGCATGACAGCCATTCAGGAGTTTATTTTTCTGGCTTTGAAATCTGAGTTGTAGTTAGCTATGGGATCTGACAACTTTCTGCTGCCTTACATCATGCCTGCTCACCTGGCAGCACAGAAGAAGGTGTCTCACACTGATGCTGTCAAGCTAAACCTCCACTGAGAGGCTAGTGATGAATGCTTGTTTAAGTCTATAGAGCTTGTGTTGGGTGGGCAATGGATAAAGGCCAGATATACGAAGTGGCAAGAATTACAAACTGAAATGAAAGGCTCCACTGCATATAGTCTAGTTCTTTATGTAGTCAAGATGAGGTTGTTTCTTGACAAAACAGTGCTCTTTCCTAAATCAGCTTTTCCCCACAAGCCCACACACCCATAAGGAGTTTGTTTCCTTGAATTACTGGCCCTGGCAGACAGTGCTATACCTCTAGTAGGAGGAATATGGTCCTGAGAAAATAATAATAATTCTGCAAGAAAACAATCATCCTTTGACTTATATACCCCTGTGCCCCACTGACTAATCTCCAGCTATGCATGTAGGCTCAATGCATCATTCCTTAGGTGAACAAATTTCAACCTCAACAAGATGAGCACAGCCGACACTGTAATTGCTCAGTGAGTGATTTTTAAACACTTTTAATGCTGCCAAATCAAACCCCATTTCCTCCAGAGCAAGAATGCTCATTGATGCCCCTTGAAAGATATTTTCATGATGTTTAGAAGTAGGTTGTGGATCAATACAGTTGTACTCTGTGGGAATATTTTAGTTCATCACATGGTGTAATTATCCATGACCACAAATACACAAAGCCAGCAATCACTGGCCAACTGAACATGTGTTAATTGGAAGTATGAATGCTCTAAAACAACCAACAGCACCAGTTCCTTAGATAATCACTGCTTTTGGATTGCCTTCTTGTCGTGGATGCCTTTTTGTTGTGAATGAAGCTAGGATGTAGGATTTTATTCCCTACTTCCAGTTTTGAGGCATTGCTCATATTCCATGTGCTACAAGACACAGCCTTTCCTCTAGATCTCATCAGCCTCCTTCAGTAAAGGGCAGTGCAATGGCTGTGTGTCACTGTGTTTCAGCTCCCTGTTGTTGTCTTTACTCACCCTGCTTAGAGACCTGCAAGATTGCACCCCCACGAATGCCAGCTGCTGGATACTGTGACACTATCAGGACAGGACACCCTACAAAAATGTAGAAAAGGAGAGGGGAAGCTGTTTCATTAAAGCAGCCTGATACCCATTTTTTCATTGTGTTATTTAGGTTAAGCACGTATAGAAAGCCAAGTATGTATTAAATAATAAAACCTGGTTTAAATAGTAATAGATGATGTATTGCAAAGCCAGAGAAGCTCTCCTTTCCAGCTTTAGGCTCTGGGCTGTTGGTCTCTTGGTAGGAATCCCCTGGTGTCAGGGTCCTGAGCACACTCCTCCCTGCTTACCAGAGCATATTTGACCGAATTAAGGAGTCTAATTGACTAAGTCTGAAGTCAGCTCCCTCACTAGCAAGAACTATTGTGAAGAAAGCTAGAAGCAATATCGTGCCCTCCAAGCCTTCCCATGGGAGCTGTGTGTTCAGTCTAAATACCTCCTTGGTCCTGATCCTGATCCTGACTGACTGACCTGACTTACTGGCTTGACCCTGGACCAGCCTGTTCACAATGGACTTGCAGGGCTCTCACTGGACTAAGGCTGACCCTGATCACTGTCCCTGGACCTGATCCTGACCCTGGCTGTCTAAACTTCCTGACTTCTTGTTGGGGAGGTCACAGACCCTGCCTGCCTTGCCACCCCCCTCTGCTCCTAGCTACCCTTCCCTGCCCGAGCAGCTTGCCTTTGCTGCTCCCTGACATCTGGAAAGCGTAAACCTACGTTCCTTTTTACAGCTAATAGGTGGCTAAAAGACACTTCATGGGTCTAAACATATCCCAAAGCATCCCAGATGTCATTGTCTAAGGCTCTGTGACTGATTCATGAGAACAGCAATGCAGCAGAGTATCGTAGACTCACAAAAGCATTGTTTGGGAAGGACTTCTGGAGATGTCTAGTCCACTCTCCTGTTCAAAGTGGCACCATTGCTAAGATCAGATCGAGTCAGCTGTGGCTTTGTCTATCTCAGTTTTGAAAACCTCCAAGAATGAAGTCTATCTACAGCCTGTTTCAGTGGTGCACTGCCCTCCTAGTGACTTTCTTCTCTTAACCTCAACCTCCCAAGCTGCAATTTGTGGTCACTTATGGTTGCGGTTGGCAAAATACCCTGGACTGAACACTGCTATTTATCATGTCAGCCACTGTGCCTATATTAGTGTCATCATCCAGGTCTTTGAAACAGATGATCAAATGGGCCTCACTATCAGCCCCTAGATTATTCTGGTTATTTTTGGTCTTCATCTTGACATCGAGCTTTTGACCACTGCGCTTTGAGCCTGGTGATCCAGTCAATTTTTAACCCACCTAACAGTCCATCCAACAATCCCTTCCTTCCAGCCCATACTGCTTCATCTTCCAAAGAAGTATGCTGTGGGAGATGGTGCCAAAAGTCTTAATAAATTGTTTTCCACTCATCTACCTAGCAAGAGGATTCCAAGTGATAAGCTACAGGGAGTGATTTTATTCTCATGGTCAACTGTCCCACAGTTGCTCAGTTACACAGCTATCTATGGTTACTGCCTTCTCCACAGTGCCCTGGCTCAATTACTGTCCCATAGGCATTTGTGTCCACAGATCTGTGTCTAGTCACCCCCAGCCTCTCTAAAACACAGACACTACTTGTCTGCTTTGAGTTGGGTTTCATCATGACTCACTTCTAGTCTTTCTAATTTTGAAATTAGTCTGGTTTGAGCCTCAAACCATGAAGCCACACTGCTGCTCCCCCTTGGGTAACCAGGGAAATTCTTCCAGTCTCTCATGTCTGGGATTGCTTAAGCTCTTCTGCTACAAAAGTCTGAGTTCTCCATTGGGCCATGTCAAGCCTCTCTTTTGTCCTGGACACTTCACTGTTGTTTGTTTGTTTGTTTGTTTTAACTTTTAAAAAAGATTTATCATTTCTTTTTAAATATGCTTGGAAAATGAGACACCTGCAGTGTATTTATACCTTTCCAGCAGACTGCTGAGTGTGAGCTGCATATAGCAGGCTACAATACTACAACACATTGAAAGGTCCATCATACTGGGTACCTGCTGGAGGCCTGAGATGGGTAGAGAAACAGGCATAGCCCTGGCCATAACACCTACTGGAACTGCCTTTGATTGATCTAAGCATCAAACCACTTGTGGATTTTGTTTGAGAGATACCCAGTTGTTCCCCTCCAGAACAGATCCCAGGACAAATCTAGCCCGCATGCTGTGCTGCTGGTCAGGGAAATGGGGCCCTGGAGTGAAACAATGAGTAATCCAAGCTGACGGGCTAGTGACCTGTTGACCCTTAGATAAAGAGCTCATTGTTGACGCTGTTAACACAGGGAAAAGAGTGATCCAAATCTTCTTAACTATTTCCAGTAGATGGATGGTCTGACAGGCAGCAAGACATCTTGATTGACATCTCTTGGTAAGTGAAAAGACTGCATTGGCCAAGTGTCACTTGTATTTCTGTCATAGGACACTTAAGGCATACTTTGCCAATTTGTTGTTGCTGTATTTTGCTCAAATGTTCCATTAAATGTTAAGTAAAAGAAATAACATAATGCTGCTTATTCTTTTTGGGTCAAATGGAGTCAGAGAACTGCAGATTTTACTTTTGATAAGGGCTTACTGCAGACTGGTATGGCTGAGTTTTGGAGCATGGGAAAAATAGTAAGAGGAAAAAAGTGGAAGTGTTCCCATACAGTATTTCTCATGTAAAAACCCTGGGTAGAACCCTCCATGCCACTTTCTTTCTGAAAACTGTGACACATTTTAATAATGCAGAGGTGACTTTTGCTGAAGTTGTAGGACCTCATCAACATAGCTGAAGAACCTGACGAGGGACTCTCAAGTCAACAATCAAGCTTACAATTGCTCTTTCAGGAGGAGACAGCATTGCTTTGGAGAATACCAGGCAAAAAGCTCTGAGGGGCTAGTGGCAATCCCTCTCTAACTCTGGGTTCTGGCAGCGCTGAATACCAAACCAGCGCCGAATACCAAACCAACAGTGAATACCAAACAGCAAGTGATGCAGCTGTGGAAGGGGAAGAGAAAAAGTGCCACTGCAGAAATGCAGTGTCATATTGGGCACTTCAGACTATGACAGTCAGACTGTTGCTAAGAGTGAGAAACTGCTAAAAATCTTATATAACAGACATTTACAACTAATAGTATCACTGGATTTCCCGAATGCAGGCTTTGTTCTTTTCAGTCAAGCACATTCAGTTTCTACCTTATTTCTTGCACTCAATGAATCACAAATACTGATTCAGAGATATCTGAAATGCTTGATAGCTGTTTCTCTTCTGCATTTGGAATAAAGCAGGAGCATGTTTCCATCCCATACGATATGCTGGATAAGGGACATGTCTGTGATAAAGAAGGATGAGAAATCTGCTAAAGAAGCCCAGATAATGTAAATTAAAGAGGAAGTGGGCAAGGATCTTCCTGAACACACTAATGGTTAAACAACTCAAAGAACGTAGCACTACAAAAGGTGGAAGGATTATTATTCCAATCCTCATATTTAAAAGGGGTTTGAAGATTTCAGTATCTATAACCTGGTTAGCATAACATTACCACCATGCAAAGTAATGGAGTTCATTCGAAGCAATACACAGCGATATATAATAAAAACTTCAAAAGAAAACCACATATTTTAAAAGACCACAGTAAAAAAAAAATAACTAGAGATTTATCTCTTTTTTTTGGAAAAAAAAAGAGGTTTATTGGTTGATAAAGGCCCTGTGTTGAGTATCTCAGGGCACTGGTTTAATGCTATGCTACATCTTGACTAAAACTTTACACCCTGAGAATGATGCTTTGTTACCTGTCCATGTCTCTAGGAGACATCTTTTTGAATAGATCTGCACTTTTTCTGGCCTTGAGGAAAGTATAGTGAAGAAGTGAAGAATAAAAACACCTTTAACGATAACATACACCTTCCTATTCTACACAAGAAAGGAGATGAAAAATTAGGGAACAGCTGTGCAGGTTACTACAGAAGGTTACTATTAGCTCAGCTCAGCTCAGCTCAGCTCAGCTCAGAGGTGTCTCTTTGCACTGACAACACTCTGCTTGCACTTATGTGTATTTGAATCTCCTACCTGTATTTATCAAAGAAGCCTTTTGTTTATGTGTCAGTGGAGCTGGAATCTTGCCTCAGGGTTATTTTACTTTATTGCTATAACACCTGTTACAGCAGCTAAACATAACCCATAGTTAGGTCTGATTCAGCTGCTCCTGTTGGACTGCTTTTCCTACCAGCCTGACTGCTGAATTCTAGGACAATTTCTGGTAGAACTGAGAAATCTTCAAACCAAATGGCAGGCAGTGGTTTAAGGTTGACAACACACTAAGAAATGACAGAAATGCAAGATTCTTATAAATGACAAATTCATGCAAACAATCCTGCTTATTTAGGAAAAAGACTTGCAAAATGGAGACCAGAATTCAGCTGTAGGTTTTACTGGCCCTTAAGAGCTGGTGATGTTTTTGAAATATGGGTGGCCACTCTGGAGGCACTGCCTTTTTTTGGAAGTCTGAAAGGAGGTGATGTGAGACTTCAGATGGGGACTGCTCAGCAATGTGCCCCCACAACTCACTTTAAAAACAGTGGCAAAATCCAGCATTTCTCAAATGTTTACGGAATCATTTGATTAAGACATACCCTTTAAGGCCTCTTAAGATCCAGTGTGGAGAGGGACAAGCAGGGATCTGCTGATATGGCCTCTGGATCTATTCCTGGAAGAACATAACTCCATATACTTTTTTCTTAAGAGCGTGGAAAATTATGAGGAGAAATTGGCAGTGTATTCACAAAGAGAACAGCAGGTTCTGAAATTAAACTAGGCGATAAGCTTTCAGCTCAGAAAATCAAAAATCTCCTGCAAGGTACCATTAAAAACTGCTACACCACTAGTTAGAGCAGTGTCATCTGATCAAATGAACTGTAGGACATGAACATAGCAAAAAATTGGATCAGATAACCAGCCTGCTCAGGACTGCTTCCCTCTGTTACAAAAATATGTGCTTTATCCCACTACTTTCCTGACATTGTCATGGCACAACGCATAAATGGATTGGACAAAGAGGAAATACTTTGTTCCCTTCCTGTCTGCCACAAAAGGCTTTGCTTTGTTAAAGACAGAAAACAACGCACGTTAATGTGCCACTCCCCCCGATGCCCATCCAACATCCTTATTTGCAGCAGCTAAGGAGCAGCTGCATCTGCCTGCATCTGCAGTTTATTTTTGTTGAAAGGATTTCAGATGACTGTGTTGGCAAATACTGGATCGACCAAACCTAGCTGTCAGCATGAGGTAATAATTGATGTGTAATTCAGAATACTCAAGCATGTACACCTTAGCAGAAGCTACGAAGGTAAGACATGCCCACCAGCTACAGAAATAAACAGCTTGAATGATTAGATGAAACACATTTATGAAATTCTGGATGCCTCTACCTCTGTCTTAAATACAAGAAAATCAAACTTAATGAGCTCTGACAACTTTCAGAAGTTAAGTCTGACAGGAAGCATACTAAAAGTTTCTATCCTATATTAAACATATAAGCATGATAAAGCCCTACTAACTGCTCCAAGCCTATTCTTCTCAGTTTTCTTCCATGTTAAACGTTGTCAGTAAATTCCAGTATGAGCAGCTTGCTGCCACTTTGGGTTAACACCAAAATGACTATAAGAAACAGTCACAACTGTATCATTATATGGTTATAACCTTTTCATAATAGTCAAATAACCAGCCAGTATGGCATGTATTATACAGAGGTGCTGCTCGTTCAATATGGTGTAAAGTTGCACAACCCCCAGAAGAGCACTGAGGAGGGATGTGCATAGCAGTGCATGCAAAACCATGCATCAGTTGAGACAGTGAAAACTGCACACACATTTAAGCTGAGATAAATTACAACCCTCTGAATGCTGCTTTTGGGTCCTCAGTCACTGTGAATGATAACTAAAGAGAAAGTACTATTATTCTTTCAACAGCTACAATAAGAGACATTCTTGTGTGTTGTGCTAAAATATCATTGTGCCGGGATGTTTTCAACACAGTTTGTTATTACTGGTGGCTTCATGGCCAGGGACAGGTGGGAAAAGAAGTGACTTATCACAGGCTGCTCCAAAGAACTGCCCAATTGCTTGCAGCAGCAGTGAACACCCTCTGCTCCCTGGGTTTCAGAGTGGCTGCTGTGAACACTGAGTTTCACAGGACAAGGCACAAACCCTTAGGTCACAGTACCTTGTACCAAAGGTACAAGAAGAACTGGATATAGAAGTGGGGTTTAAAAGACAGGTTTTCATTAATCTGCTTATGTTGAGAGAGATGAGTTTTCTTCTTACCTATGATAAGACTGCTTGCTAGATCTTGATTTCTTAAGAGCATTAAATCAGTTTGATTTCATTATGCAAGCTCTTTGGGATAATGTAAATAATTTCAAAACAAAACAAACACAAACAAACAAGAAAAGAGGAACCTGAATACTTCAGGTTGGTTCCTTTCTATATTGTTCCAGTTTTACGCTTGTGGTTGGTTGATTTGATCACAAATCTGGAGTGAATGGTAACTTAAAGATGAGGATGTCTGTTCCATTTTCTCATACTGATTATTTGCAGAGTTTATATGTTAAAAGAGAAAGGGAGGCATGTTACTTTATGTTACCACACCAACATTTATCTCTCATTATAGAAATTATTCAGTCATTAATTATTATGGAAAGATCTCTTTTATGGTGAGGTTATTAGAAACAGTAATTGGAGCATGCTTCATGTCATAAATTTAGTACATTGTAGATGAGTAGTTATATATATTAAAATTTAAAAGAATCATTACTACTTAGCAATAACAGAGGAGGTGCAGGACAGGTTCGGTAAATTGATGGAGAAGTGGGAAGAGTCGATACTTGAGGCAAAGGCCACTTATCCCACTCAGCCACTAATCCCCAGGAAGTACTCTGTGCCGAGATTGTTAATATGATTATCATATTTTAAAAGACGTGAGAATGGTTTTCACTTTGGGGTAAATGAATCTTGTGTCTTGAACACATTGAAGAATAGATGCATGCTGTCACATAAAGACACTGACAATTTTCCTTGTTTTACATTTATGTACTATTGGATAGAGCTGGCTGAATACTAGCTGATGTTTAAGGCATCTACATGCTAAGTTCAAAGATTTCCACCATTTCAGAAAGGCAAAATATATGTTTGCTTAAAGGTTGCAAAGCATTTGAGTAACAATCAATAACCAGTTTTGATCCAGACATCATTTGCGATGCTCTGTAGATTAGTTCTGTGAGTTCATTGCTAAACATCTGGACAACAGGGATCAATAAATGCAGAAAGAGAAATTTAACAAATATCAGTCATCATTTAAATTAGCAAAGACAGTTACAGAGGATTACGCAATCCCTAGAAAAGGAAATATAGAATAAATAACCAGAAAAGATGGAAGCAGAGATATTCAGTTTCAATGAATATGGAGTTATCTATGTCAAAGCCCTGTTGAAGTCAATGGCAGTTTTTAGAACAGTATTGCATGAATAGAGCTTTATAGTAAGTAACATAATCCCCGTTGATCACTTTTGTCTCAGAAAGGACCTAGCAAATGCTGAAAAGGTCTATGGTAGGATAACGGAAAGGTTAAAGCTATGAGGAGGACTAGGCACATTTTAAAAGGAAAAGGTACAACTAAAAGAGACAATGTGATGAGTATGTAAAATAACAAAAGATGTCATGAAAAATAGATGTCTGATCCTGGTTTGGCCTTTAGATTACCACAAAGACAAGAAATATCCATACTGAAAGGCAACAGGTATAAAATAGTACAAGTACTCCATTTTCTACCATTTACAATTAACCTGTGAGGTTCATTGCCACAGGATACTACTGAAGGAAGAGGCCTAATAAATTCCTGAAAAGAGCAGCATTTGCAGCTCAGCCTGAGATGACAATGTGATAAGAACTATGAATCCTCATGCTTCAAGGTATCAAGACAGGACCAGCTGGGTCTGGGGGAAAAGCTCTCCTTTTGTGGCCCAATAGAGAAGGTGACAGAAGCGCTGCTGTTGAAAGGCAGATGTTACAACAGAAGAACTGTTGCTTTGTAGTGCCATTGCGGCTTTTGTCTCTGGTTTTACAAATCTGGAGGACAGGATTTGGTATTTACTGGGAAATGTTGTATTAAAATGTCAGCATGCATGTCACGCCTTCTTAGTGTTTGTGATTCATATTCCTATAAATCACTAGAAAGACAGGAATATTTTTAGCTTTTTATTTATCTCAGGCAGTCGAACAACTGAATGGCACTGAGGATTTTGCATTGAAATCAAGTTAGCTATGTCTCATAAGTTGAATTGAGTTTGTATCTTTCTATCCAAAAGCAAAAAGTATTTTAAAACAGTTTGTAGGTTAGTGGTTAAAAAGAAGATGAAGCCTTGGTTATGCTAAATTATATTCTCAGCTCTGAGTCAGAACTCCTGTGTGAATTCAGACAAGTTATTTAACTTCGATGCAACTAAACTTCCCCACACCTGCAAAATGGATCTGTCTAATGAAGATGCTGCTAAATCACTAAGTGCATTCTGTATTCCAGACATAAAAAAATGTTATGTAAATGCAAGGTGTTATTATTGAGCTTTGTTCTGAAGCTCCTACAAATGAGTCAGATTTCTCTAGCTGTCACCCTGCATCAAATAAATATAATTATATAGTGACATCATAGCTAGGGATACTTATCTGAGTTAAATTCTCCTAGAGTTGTCACCTGGTATCCCAGATACAGGTTGGCACACTTACCCAGGTTTATAGTGGGAATGATGGTGGACTGTTCCCTGAAGTTCTCCGTTTGTTTTTTTTTTTTTTTCCCCTCTCTCTCTCTCTTAATCTCTCAGGTCATCTACAAACAGTTCTCAAGGATCACTGGGCCAGTCACGAGGTGTTGCTTTCACGTTGCATGAAGCAGCACCATGGGTGCTCACTGAGCTCAGCCCAGGAGCTGCATTCCTGCGCTGCCTTCCCTTTCCCATCATAGAATCATAGAATACTTTGGGTTGGAAGGGACCTTTAGAGGTCATCTAGCCCAACCCCTCTGCAGTGAGCAGGGACATCATCAACTAGATCAGGTTGCCCAGAGCCCCATCCAACCTGACCTTGAATGTTTCCAGGGATGGGGCCTCCACTACCTCTCCGGGCAACCCGTTCCAGTGTTTCATCACCCTCATTGTAAAAAATTTCTTCCTTATATCTAGCCTAAATCTACCCTCCTTTAGTTTAAAACCATCACCCCTTGTCCTGTCACCACAGGCCTTGCTAAAAAGATTGTCCCCGTCTTTCCTATAGGACTCCTTTAAGTACTGAAAGGCCGCAATAAGGTCTCCCCGCAGCCTTCTCTTCTCCAGGCTGAACAGCCCCAACTCTCTCAGCCTGTCCTCGTAGGACAGCCAATGCAGCTCCTTAATAGTGAGGGATATTATGTCAATGCTGATCATTTTAGCAGTGTGCATCACACAAAGGTGTTCTACAACATGTCTGCTCCCAGTTACAAAAAAGGGAATTAATAATTCTCTGTGTTACTCGGCAGATTTGATTATGCCTTGCTGCCATGCTTTTTGAATCCATGCTGGTTCTTTTTCTCCTTAGGGAGAAATCTTTGACTGCCACCTCACAGGTGCTGGATGATGCTGGAGGGTGCATTTGGGCAATGAGGAGGAGACTCACAAGGCTTGGGATCACAGCTGGGAGCCAACTTACTTCTATCTGCCCAGGCTTGCTGCAGGGCAAAGGACAGGATGAAGG
>VYZW01026697.1:32576-61859 GCA_013401315.1 Balaeniceps rex
AGGTTGCATGCAAGAGATAATTAGAATAAATGCTCCCAGCAACAGTACCAACAGGAACAGATTGTGTAGAAAGTACAAACACAGGGACACTTCAGGCAATGTGCATGGTGACTTTATGCCTGCAACTGCAGATCACTGTGCTATTCTCTGTGACCAATGCCACCTCCTTGTGTCCTGGATTAGGCCCAGGAGAAAGATCTTCCGCACAATAGATGAAAGAAATAACAAAATGCACTGAAAAACCACCCAGATACGAGAACTACTTCCTGCTTGTGTTGAGTAGTGTTTTCTTATTTCTAGGTTCCTCTCTTCATTTCTATAAAGATAAACTAAACAACCCTCTTGAGCACCAGTGAAGTCACTGGGAATTGTAGATGCCCTACTCCAATTTGTGAAAGAAATGCCAGATATAAATCTCAGTTCTGAGATTTTGTTTCCAGCTTCTCATGCAAGCACTGGGTTTGATGGGCATGGAATTGCATATTTTCCTTCCAGCACAACAGAGTCATAACATAGGAACCCCAGCACAACCTCCCTGTTCAACATTGGTTCAACCTCAGCCTGAAGAGTACTGCCACTGGGGGGAAATAGTTCAGATTCTCGTAAAACATTTGCTCAGATGCTGAGAGAGCTGGAAATGTTGGTGTTACAAAGTGGACAGCAGAATAGATTCCCTCATCTATTTCACACAGCTGACAAACAATAATGCCCTTCAGCCTCTCCCCAGCTGGCCCAGGTTCAGATGACCAGCACAGTAATGAGAGTCTCCATATCCTATTAGCAGTTCTCAGGCCATCCATAGTTCATTGAAGAAATGTCTGCTCTCAGCTGAGATGGATGGCTTCCTCTGTAATGAAAACAGAGTGAGAAGTAAGACTGCATGAGGAAGACCTGCTTCTACTTCATCCCTATGCAGGGGGAATGATACTTGGAGGCGGGGGGGAGAGTTTCGTTAAGTATCTGGTACCTTTGTTTCCTGTAACAAAGGAAAGACAAATGGTAACACATTCATAATTCTAGCACCAGTTTTGACATAATAGGACAAAATGGTGCCTGAGGATTCCTGCGTATCAAGCAGATGGGCCATCCATTATTTTCCTTCGGGTCAGGGGTCATCCTAAAACGAGAGTCAGCAATCATTTTGCAGGGTATAACAAAACCATTTTTTTGCCTGCTTCTTAATCCCAGAAAGCACTACTGTCCTCTACTTTTGTCCACATACATTATCATTTTTGTCTATTATCTGCGTCCCTAGAGACCTAATAGTCTTTTCTTCAGTGCGGCTTGATCTGGAGCAGCTGTAAGCTTTGCTGCAGGCAGAGTCTGACAACCACTTGCCTCTTGGTCAGTGTCAGTTCCCTGGGGGAGGGCAGGCATTCACTTCATTATTAGAAGCGTGGAAAAAAAATCCTATATTCATTTAGATCCAGAATAAATACGTAATATTTGGAACAAAGGACCCATGTTCCAGTCCAGCTGGCAGTGCTTTTACCATTGCCATTCTTCAAGGCCAGCTCCTGCTTAACGCATGCATTAAGGTCATTTATATAAAAAAAATGGAATGTGCCGCAAAAGCCCTTTTTTCCTCTGTCAGTCTAAATTTCACCTTCCAGCATCTCTCATTGATCCTCAAGCACTAAGAGCTTGTGTGAAACAGCACTTTTGTAAAAATAAAGATTGTTCAATTACAGTACTTGGGAGAAGAGAGCAATAGCACAGAACAAACCCAGTGTTTTTTCAAAAAACAGGCCTGAGTCTTATTTTGTCCCATAATACTGTGCTCTTATTCAGGTGTAAGGTGAACATGAATTTTGTCTATAAATTACCTCCCCCATTACTGGGGTAAAAATGGACGTCAATAAAAGGCTTTATTGTTAGCTTACTACAGGACATCCTAGTACTTTACACGATTACCCAAAGCAAGAAGGTGCCCTTCAAACCTGCTCACGTGCTTTTTGCTGCAGTTGTCCAGCGTGGCTGTTTATGTTCCCTTCTGTTTGAGACACACAAGAAATGGGCTCAGAACAAGACGGCTCCTCTTTGTTTCAAAAAGGAGCTTACCCTGCAAAGGTGCAGCATTGTACAGGTTTAGGATAAAATCCTGGCCCTACTGATATTAACGGACATGACCACTTACTTCAACAGGATAAGAATCTCACTGGTAATATACAGCAACTATTTAAGTCAGATTGTCTTTTTAGTGGACTCCAAGGTGAGGGAGCATGTGGAGGCTCCTTTCTCCAAAGACCATGCAGAAAGGCTAACCAAGATTAAAGTGAAATGCACTTCAAGGGTAAAATCAAATGCTTGTGCATCCTTTGATACCAACTTCCAAAAATTTAGGCTGACATTTGTCTGAAGCAATGGCAGCAACTAAAAGCTAAGCACAAATTCTAAGTTAGCATGTCCAGAGGGTGATTTATTCTTCCATCCTTACCTTAGATGGCAGGATCGTCCTTATCCTTATCCTTATCTTTATCCTTATCCTTATTCTTGTCCTTATCCTTATCCTTGTCCTTGTCCTTTTCCTTGTCCTTGTCTTTATCTTCATTCTCATCCTCATCCTCATCATAACTTATGTTGGAATAAAACCACATCTGTGACTTTTTTTTTAGCTGATTAATGTTAAGCTGACTTTTGGATTAAGTTTCTTCAGCCTTTTAGAGGGACCTTGTGAAATAAGCTAATCCTGTTGTAGGAAGGTAGGGAGTTTTGCTTATGCTACTATTTTTTGTATAATCATTTTGGTAACCGAATCAGTAATTTGGGAAAAAGTCCAATGAAAATATTTACTGGTATCTTCTTTAAAATTTGTATTTGTGCAGCTGTCATGGACTTTTTGTATAAGAAATACTTTTCCCCTACTTTCAGACATGTAAGATAACATTGTCATAAACAGGACCAATAGCAAATTTGTAGTAAAAATGTAAAAGAGAGAACTTTGCTATCAATGTGATAAGTATTCTCCATCATGTAGGTGTCCTCTCTTTTCTAACCTTTTTATTGTAAGATGAGAAGAGCTAGGGGTTGAGAAGAGGATGAGAGTGTGGAGACGACAAGAAAGCATCTTGAGGATCCTTCCATGGAGCCTCCAGCAACTTTCCTATTCCTAGCTATCTTCCATACCACATGTTGGCCTTGAATAGAAATTTTTACTCAGAGCAGTAGAAATCTTTCCTTGGGTTTGGAGTAATGGAATAAACAATTTTTTTAGTGCCCTGAAAAGTGAAAAGGAAAACATTATGTTTTCTGTCATACCATGGGTCATAACTCTCATAAAGTTAGTAAAGGCTACTCAATTTTTTTATTATTTGCCTAATGTTTACTAGTTCTAATGATAACAATAGAAACGTTAGAAGTGTTTTACTGGAGTTGCCTTTAAAAAATAGTTACTAATTGATAGCTTTCTGAGAACTGCAACTACACTGACCAAAAATGAAACATATTTTGGAATTTATCTCATATTTCCTTCTTGTCAAATTTTGTGGGCTTATCAAGTCATAATCAAATTTCCTAAGTAAAAATTTCAAACATGCGCCACTTTCAAATATTTCTGAGGAAAGAAATCCCTACCACCCTTCAGAGAAATGTGACCCCTAAATGTGCACCTTGCATTTACAGAGGTGACAAAGAAGCTGAAATACAGCTTCGTAGTGTGACTTCTAGAAGTTCCCCAAATAATTAAGTCTCCATCCTGTTTCTGACTACTTTTGAAGTGATGCAGTCTCAGTACTTAGATCAAGCTTGTGGTCCTACTTTGTGGCTTCCGAAAATGGATTTTTTGCTACGCAGGGGCTTTTAACTTTTTTTGTTTATTTATGATGACATATTCTGAAGATTCTATTGGATCTAGTATAGCTAGTCAGTTCAAATGTCCTGCAACAGCAGATGTATCATTTCTTTTAAGTTTTTCCCTCTCAAAGGCAAGTTCCAAACCCTTCTGAAGACATTTTGTAGGCAGATACTTCAAGCTGCAAGGTGAAGATAACTATTTAGGAGGGATTGAGACCAGGCTTGCCATCTCTTCGTCATTTACAGCTGTTTTCCCTCAATGCACATACTTCACTCTAATTACTGCTAATAGGAGCTGGTTGTGCAGTCTGAGGAAGTCTGAATTAGTTGCTGTTCATTCAGCAGAGATGAAGATGTTTGTGACTAAATAAACCCCTGCCATTCTGTATGCCTAGCACATAGCACTAATTGGACTGCCACCTTGACAACATTGAAAGGGCATGGGGGGGCATTTTTGTCTTTCTTTTGTACGGTCCACATGAAGGTCAAGAAGACTTGCAGCTGCTTTACTCTGGGAAACACAAGAGTGGCTTCCTTCCCTCTTCCTGCTTCTGTCCTTCCTTTCCCCTTCACCTTCCACTTTCAACATCAAGACAGGGAAAAAAACCCAAACCAAACAAAAAAACAGGAACGGAAAGTTGGAAAGGAAATCTTTTCAATGGCCTTAACTGCTATGCATTATGCCCCTGGGGGAAATAAAACTCATCCCAAAGAGCTGCAGCCCTGAAGATAGGTGGTCTTATACATGGGTGCTTGTTTCTGCCAACTCAGTTTCAGAGTTCAGGCACATACATAACTGAGTTACTGCAGGAGTGTGTATTGGCAGAGCTACAGTGGCTGTTGAGGAGGACTGCTGTAGCAATAGGCTGTAAGTTGGTACGTGGTTGTAAGTCAATCAAGTGTCTCAGTCCTAATGTAATGGAATATTTGAATCTTGTTTGGATATTTGTTTCAATCTCAGCTTAGCTCCCCCCCCTCCCCCTTCATTTTAGCTTGAATGGCTTGTATATCAACTTAGGCTATGTCTACAAAACCTCATGATAAACAGAACAAAGGGTGCTTATACAAACCTTAGCTCTGGTTTAACTAAACTGATGTACAGTCTGACCTGAAATTAAATCAGTCAATTTGCTGAAAGAGATAAGATCTGAGACAGTATGTCTGTGCTTCCCTTGGAAACATAGGATCATCCTGTTAATGTGCAGCTATGGAGAGCATCACGTCATTTCCTTTTTCCAGCCTAATATGACATTGCCATTATACCTAGGAGGTCTCCAGAATAATACATATATAATGTAATGCATATCTGATTTTTTTTAAAAGATATTTGTTTTTTCTTGTCTTATTCCTTATCTGTTCCCTCAGCCTCCTTCTCTCTTAATTTCTAAGGAAGAAAATAAGCTTTTCTGTCAGCAGTCCTATTTCTTTTTGATAGAAGATTACCTATTGTTAACGCCTTGACTAAGTTCTCAATGAAAAAGTACAAACAAATTTTGCTAACAAACCAGAAGAACCATTATTACTGAAAAGGTAACAATGTTATGGCTGGCTCCTCTGTAAACTGCTAACTTCCCATAACATGAAATGCCTTACTAATCTATGTCCCTTTTCCCAAAAAGCCCTCTGTTAGAAATAAATAGCCACCTTCATATGAATAACAAAGCATCCTGATCATTTCGGAGCGTGTAGTCATTATGTTTAACTGGCTCATTTCTTCGCTCGTCATAGTTTTTGTATCATATACTCATCTTTCTGGCATAAATATGCAGCGACCTCAAAACAGAGTCAGCCTTGCTTCAGCCAGACTTCCTCCAGCTCCACGTAAAGCCTCCTGAAGAGCCACTGCCTCACCGCCAGCTCTGAGGACTGTCCTGAAGGTTACGCCTTTCACCAAGCCCCTAGCAGGCACAACGCCCTGGCAGAGCGGGCTCCTGCAGGGTTTCCTTCATCCTGACTGGAAACACCCTCTTACATTGGCCAGAGACATATGGGTTTGTCTATACTGGGAAATGGAAAAGAGCCAGGGCACAGGCTCAAGCTATGTCCATGATAACCTGTAATGTTTAACAGCATGCTCCCCACCACATAAGGCTCTGGCCCATGAGAACTGCAGTCTCCATACAACGCTGAAATGCTTTGCAAGGTGACGCAGACCATGGGATACTCTGTATTTATATACAGATGAAGATTCCCTGCAGTTTCCTTGTTCTAGTTTTGCAGTGGAAGAAGGAGGGCGAGCTACGGAGATGTGACCTGTGCACTTGCTCTCAGGGTCAGAAAATGGCTCTTGGACCTATTCAGTTTAATATGGACCTTGTCTGGGGATAGGAATGAGAAATACAGTGAACATACCACTCTCTAGTCAACTATGTATTTCACAAGAGGGACTGAAGAGTTATTTAGTCTTTCTTCTTTCCATCTACCTTCTAGCACCCTGATGTCACTTGTGGTTTACAGTCCTGTAACATACCCAGCAATCCCACCACCATCTGCACTTCTCTGCTGGCTCTACCAGCTCAGTGGGACCCAGGCTATGGCCAGCTCTAGGCTGTCTTCATTTGTTTCAGGAAGATTTAAAACACGGTGTTTTGCCGGGGGCAACATTACCACAGGGAGTTGTTTTGATATTTTAGCTGAAATAAACCCAACCAAAGCATCACTTTGAAATGTAGAAATTATCACAAGAAGTCTAAATCAGAACAACTGTTCAGTTTATTAGAAAGCTGGTTTTTTCCAAACACATTATATTGGATTTTTCAGTTGTATATATACTACTATTGAATTAAAACGTTGAAATAAAGGTATTTCTCACAAAATGAAAATATGAATCTCTGTGCTGCAAAATGAACAGATACAAGAATACAATCACTGATGTGATCACACTTATACTAATGATGCAGGGGGAAATAGTAGGCACATGGTGTGCTTTATTTTAATCAGGTAACTGGTTATTTTTGCCTAGATCTATCTGGAATCTTATTGTTCTTATTTTGTTTCCCTTCAGAGTGATTAAATTGCATGATTTAGGCTATGGTATCTAGAAAAGAAACAAATACATAACGTGCCTGCAATTTTGACATCCATGTACGCTCCCTGGAGCTGGCATCTGCTACAAAAAACACTGTGGAGAAAAGGGCAAAAGTAGGTGAAATGGCATTATCCTGTAACCATTTTTGTAGCACCTGACCAAATTCTTCAAGTAGCCAGTGACCTTATGGAAAAATACTGTATTTCAGAGAAGGCATTACATACTATATTTGGTCAACTCTGCTTACCCTTAGTGAAACAAAACACTTCCAAGACCCAGCTGACCATGGACGTCAGCGGTCCAGCTCTACCTCTGAATCAGACCAAAGCACATAGGAGACCCTTCCCCTCTGTTATGCCCTGGTTATAATGTGAGGGAGTGCCCAGCACATGGTCTGGAAGGAATTGGAGGTGCAAAATCTATTCAGGACCGTGATGTGGTCACTTTGAAGAGGCCAGAATCACCATGAATTCCCACCACTCCATCTAGATGCAACCTTTCATCTAGAAAGTCAGGATTGTCATTACTGCAGGATTTTAGACTTTTTCCTGTTCTAGCATATTGTAAAGTAGAAATGGTCACATGTATGGTCATACCTATGGTGACATATTACTTAAGGTCATTTGTGTTAGAAAGGACTTGCAAGTACAGAGTAACACTTGAAAGAAGTAGGTTCTAAAGACAAGATGAAGAGAGATCCAATTGGCAGATAGGTCTTACTGTCTTCTGAGTTCATGCCCTGGGTTTTATCACAAAGATAAGAAATTTCTGCCTGTTCTACTGCCACCAGCTGCCAATCCCCTGAGCTGCTGCAGGCTAATCCACCTGCTCCATGTTCCTTCTCACCAGCTAGATGTACAAAACACCACTGGGAAAATGATGCTTTCATGCTACAGAAACCAGCAAACCAGAAGTAAAGCAAGGCACAGCTGCTGCCTTGAGAAGCCCCAGCCTGAACTCCAGGCTGAGCACTCGTCTTAGCCACAGGCTGCAGAGCAAAGCAGAAGCAACAAAAGTGAATTGCTCAAGGGAGAGCAAAAGTTTGAGCATGAGGCAAATGAAGCATGAAAAACGAAGCAGTGAACCAAACAATTATTCACCACTACAAGAAAATCCATTAAAGAAAAACAAAACCATTTACAATAGCGCAGCTGAGGGAGGTAGAGATTAAAGCATGGAAAACAATCCCCCCTGAAAAGCTATCTTGAAATTCTCGGACTGAGGAAGAAAAGTAGAAGGGGAACGGAGAGGAAAAAAAGGGATGGGGGAAGGAAAAATATCAAAATGCAAATTAGCAAGCTTCATTAGTGGCCTCATTCCAAAACATGCAAGGAAAAGACTAAACAAGAGCTATTGCCTTTCTGGGCATGGTGCCACCTCATCACGCACGAGGAGAGAATCTCAGATGACTGAGATGGGATACCAAAAGATCATGGAAATGGTAAAGTGAATGGTGGAAAAAGGTTTTTTTTCCCTCTAATCATATTCAGGATACTGTACATTCATCACCACTGTGCAGTTCTGTGACTGGGTTCACTAACAATAAATATAATTGAGGTGTGTGTTTGCTGTGGTACTCTGTTACTAAGTAAAATTTTGAACATGCTAATTCTGCCGAGTGGCTTATTCTGCGAAGAAGCTGCTGGCTACTGCATGGCAGCAGCACCACTGAAGACAGCTATGGGCACATCCAGTTTTCCAGAACTGTCTCCCTTTGAGCCCCATTATTGACAGATTAAGTCTTATAGACTTTTTTTTCCACATGATACTCACATATGAGAATATGTTTGGGGCAATCCAGTCACCATTCCATGTACCATCAATCAGGGTACAAAACCCAGGGAAGTGTACACAGTTACACCAAAATCATGTATATAACACATTCTGGGATGTCATATTGTGCAGAAAAAAAAGGGCAAAGGAAACAAACTATTTATGATCCTTGGATGTATAGTATTGCCAGTCTAGAACACAAAAACCATCCAGTATCTATCATGTATAGGCATGAGATTGTTTCAAATGCCAGATCTACACTTCATGCCTATTAGGTTTATTGAATCCTCCTGATTTCCAAACACATTTATCTATGATTTGAAACTTTGCTGTCCGAGTAGGAGAGAGAATATTTTCTGTATGGCCTAAATGGTGGCTAAAGCGCAACCATGTGGATCCAGGAGCTGGGGCTTTTCCTATACCCCAGATAGCATGACACTTGCAAAAAAATGGCGAGAGTCAACAACATATAGGCTACTGTATAGGGAACCTGGATATTTATCCCTATTGCAGAACAGTGTTGGAGGGGTAACAGCAGAGATTCCCACTGCTTGCAGCATGCTATATCTAAAAAGTGAAAGGGCAGGCTTTAAATACAACATAGGAGATTTAGAGGTGAAAAGTATGATTTGGGTTCATTTTTCGTTGCAGAAATAGCATCAGACTAGGCTGTTTGCAGGGGTTAAATACTATTAGTTGCTATGAATGCTAGCTTAAGATTAACCCATGTGAAAGCAAAATCTATATTCAGAGCCAGCTACCAGCTAAAAAATCATTTAAAATTTGATTTGAACATAGGACTTCACCATCTCCCTACTAACAGAGGCAACATAACTTATCTAAAACATATTCAAATCCAACTAAGGAAACAGATCAAAGAGATCTGAAATGCATGAAGTACTCAGGCATTTTAACATCTTTTTAAAAATAGAGATTTTAACTTCTGACATTACTAATTCACTTCTATTCAGACTCATTTTCCTTTTTTTCTTCTCTTTAGATGTCACATATGCTGCTTCTATTCAAGATGTTTCTTCTGCAAGCCCTATCAGCCTCTTTCTCCGATACAGTGCCAGCAGACCATTTATATATTCAACTTTTCCGTGTTAGGAAACATGGTCAGTGTTGCTGGCCACAGGCAAATTCTGTAGCATATCTATGCAGAACATTTTTTTTTAGGATTCATTGTCACATTTGGCCCCAGATTCCTGACACAGTTTACTGAAGCATCCCTGGAGCAGACACGAGCACAAAAACTGTTCTAGTGGATGAGACACATGGTCCATCTAGCACAGCATCCTGTTTCCAACAAGGAAAAGCCTGGCTGCTTCCAAGGAAGTGTCTGTGAGGGCTATGTCTTCAGAGGAACCCACAGGGAGCGTCTGATGAGCTGAATGTGTCCTCATCCTCACCCTGAAGCACAAGGTTGTCTTAAACTCTGATGCAAGAAACTTTGGTCCCTCATTCTTTTTGTGATGTTAATTTAAATATTTCTTAGAATCATAAAGATATGAAAAAGCTGAGAAAAAATTCAAAGCTGATTCTGGAGGTCATTGAGCATGTGTCACCTGTCAGCATACTCTACAGGTGTTCCCACTGGGCTCTCTGATCCTCCAGCAGCCCTGTGAAGAATAAGTCTGCTTTGTCTTCTCTCTAATTATGGTAGAAGTAGGAAAAAAGTAGAATACCAGTGTCAGGAACACGAGGTTTTAGGGCTGTTATCGATGAACAGTCGATTTTTTTTTCTGTTAGATCTCTTTTCTGTTAGACTGTAAAAAGTGGACAAAATTTGTCAAGGTTGGAAATAGCAGGTGCTGCCAGACAGGCTTCAGCCTTTTCAGCCCAGGCTGAGCAAAGCTGCTGGGTTCAAGCTGCTGCTGGTGCTCTCTTAGCAGAGACGTTCCACGCATTTAAGTTGGACTCTGCCTTAAAACTCAGCCTGTTAGTGTACATATATCCTGCTTTTTACTAATTCTTTTCAATATTTTGTAGGGGAAAAGGAGTATACTCACCTTGCTTTGTTTCCAAAACTACTTGAGGATACAGGTCACGAAGGATGAGAGAAAATCGCATTACATACTATACTAGAAAAATGATGTCGACACTCTTATAATTATATCTGGCTTTCATATATCAAGATTTAGCTGTGTCCTACTGCTAATAGTAATTTATAGAATTTAGTTCACCAAGTGAACATGAATAGTTACATATAGTCAAGGTTTCAATCACTCCTACATTTGCACACAGGCCTTCTCTCTTTATTATATCTGTAGAGGCTCTTACCTGGAGACACTTCCTAACACCACCAATAAATATATGTATTTAGACTAGATATAATGTTTACTCAACACATTTAAATGCAAAAATTCATTTATGTGTATGACATTAACCATGGAATATTGTTTGGTTTTCCAACTGTATTAAGAAGACACAAGTCAAACTACTTGTTATTTTTTAAGGTAAAAAATCAATTCACTTGGCTAAAGTCCAGCATATCTGCTTTATTATTGGTTTCTTTTAAGACATAGCACCATGGACTATTTAGGAACTAGGTTCAATATTTATTTCAATAGTATTTCATCAGTTGATTTTTATTGAACTGGCTGAATGACATAACATTACATTCTCTCATATGTCCTGAGAGACAGTGCCTTAGGAATATCACCTTAATTTCTATAGCTAAAAAGGAGTTGCATATTACGTACTACAAAAAAAGAAGGAGCCCATGAGATTAATCATTTGTATAGAGCCCATTGAAATATTGATAGGTTTGAATACAGCATGTGGCATTTGTTTTTAGAAATTATGATGTAAGAAAACCCACTGTAAATTCATGAATTACAAGGTTGTACAGAATTCGCCGAGCTGGATGTCTGGCCCCACAGAAACAACATCTGCTAGAACAGGAGCTCCAGGACCTGCAGCAGAAGGAACCCAAATTGTGAGCGGTTCAAGGCTGATACAACAAAGCTTGCTCTGCCCTTCTCTGACAAGGCCAGGTAAGAGGCATTTCTCATTAGGAAACCAAGCAAGTGAGCACATTGTTCAGACACACCACTGACCTAGCTAGCTCAGCATGCTGCTGAGGGTTCTGCCTGCACTTGGTTGCACAGGTGTATCCTCACGTGTGACTAGAGAGCACCACAATTTGCTTGGCTTTCGGCTAAATCTTTGCTCGATCAAGGATGCTAGGGGACATGTATATCCTTATTACCACCTCCTAAATCCAGAGCTGGGCATAGAGGTACCCATGCTGATGCCTGCTGTGTTGCATCAGCATCTCCAGCAAACGAAGTGTGAAGGAGGACACTCTGGGAAGGACACAGAGTTACTTTGTGGATCAACGAAGCAGAAGTGTTGCTGAGCTGGGATGGGCTGCAGAGCCATGCTAGGGATCAAAGAAGAATGAGTGTGGGGTACTTGGGAATTTCCTTTTCTTTCCCACATAATCTTGCTCTATTTCTCTCCTGTTCTTGAAAAGAAATGGTTGCCTTAGATTCAAGACCTTCCTATACTGAGGCCAATACAGGCACAGAGGATTTCAGCTGAAGAGCCTAGAAACTAAAAACAGGCAGTTCTCCCACACTCTGCTCATATCACCTTAGCAATGTGACTTCCAAGTCATTCTTTTTTCATTGAAAAAGGAGATTCAACTCCAATACATACTTCCCCACAGGTTGCCATGTCTTGAGAAGGAAACTGCCTCCTTGTCTCCTCCTCCCAAGCTGGGGGACTCTTTTGTTTTGATGCCTGCAGAGCTCTCCCATGGAGCACTGCTGTAGCAGAGAAAAGCTTTTTCCCTTTACACAGCTCCTTCCTTGCCCTGTTCTGCCAAACGACCACAAAGGTAAGGGGAAAGAAACATTTAACCCTTGAACATACCCTCTAGTGGCATTCGGATGTTGTTAGTGTGTGCTTAAGGGTTGCTATAATTTCTTAAGTTGCCTTGAAACTCTAAAAAGCCTTAAACAGGATTTTCCTGTCTTTTTCAGACAGGTGCTCTCTTCCACAGGCTTTCCAGGAGTCTGCAAGAAAGTCCCCCTTCTATGTTCCCAACAACAATAGTTTTTATATGGCTTCCCTTTCAATACAGTATACTGTACAAAGTCTCAGCACCTAAAATCCAATCCTGCTATCAAATGCATTAGTTCACACATTCAAGAGGGTTGAAAAAGGCCCAGGTTTTTCTTCATAGTTGAGAGAAAACTGTTTATCTGTAAGGGTTATCATATGTTAAAGCAAAGTCACTTAACCCAGATAATCAAGGTATTAAAAAAAACCAAACAAATTGAAACAAATTAAAATGTGTTTGAACCAAAGCAGAAATTCATATCTAAAAACACTTCCTTCACAATAAGGGACTAAGTAACCCGTAGAAACTTCATTCAAGATAGCTTGTCACTGGAGAGCAAATCAGAAGTATTAAAAGCAGGAGCTAGAAATGGCCAGCTCATTCCTTAACAGAATAAAAATTAACATCTTCAATTATTAAAAAAAGAAAGATGAATTCATGGCACTAGCTGTAGCATAAAAATTGACATAAAAGTCCTAACAACAGGAAATACCAGTGAACACATACAAACACAGCCATCCCAAAAATCTTCTGAATTTATGGAAGATGATAAAAACATAAGGTCTGATGTTTGACTTCCTGGAGCCATAGGCAAGTATGTAAAGTTGAATTTCCTTCTGTCATCTCCTTGAGAAAGGCTGGCGGGTGAAAAACATGGACTGTTCTCTCTTCAGTAAATTAAGCAGGTGCAGGTTTGCCTTGTTTTAGTTGATTTCAGTTTATGCTGCAGCTGACAGCATTTGTTGTGCGAGAAGAGGTATTTAACATTTTATAAGCAACATCCTGATTAAAATAACCTGAGTTCCTCCCCATATTAGGGACTGATTGGCAGCAGGGACTACCTGTTTTCTAGGGTTGGAGGCTAGATGGCCAGTCCATCCCTTCTGCAGTGGGTGCCATGGTCTGTCCCCATGAGCCTGAACTCACACTTGTCTTTCTTACAAGACTGCAGAGCTGAAAGTTACCTGCACTTGGGTCTGTCATTTGAAACAAAGCCAAAACTGAGGCAGTAGAATCTAATCTTTCAAACAAGACCTTAATCTATTCCTGCAGTTCAAAGGCTTTAAAATTAAAGCTCTCCATTTAGATCACCTTTACTCCAAAGTAATTTCCATTCTTTTCTGGAGTTCAATGCCCTTAATAATTCAGTCTAGCTAGCCACCCCACAAAAAACACAGTCACACCTTTAATCCCTGCTGCTGCCTTTCTTAGCAAAAACCTGCTACTAGAAATTACAATAAGTTCTCAAGCCTGGATTTTTAGAGATATTTCAGTATCTAGGTAGCCATTATTCCAGTGCCATCCTGATACTTAAATTATCTTTCAGGACCTGTAGTATTTCTTCAGTTGAGCCTTGTGTTGTTTTCTGTATGGGTGGGTTGATTTGCAAAGGATGAAATTATTACCTGTAGTAGCCTGTAGCACAGAAAACCTCTAGACCCATAGATCCATGAATCTATTCTAAATACTTTTCTAATTTTTATCCTAAATATCCTGAGAGCTTCTATGTTTACCCTGAATGTGCCTATCCTAAATAAAACCTAAACCTAAAACTTAGACAAAAAAAAAATCCATTAATATTCTTTGCTTGCAGACTCCTCAGAGCTACCAGAGCACCACACCTAGGGCCTTAAAACTGAGCTGGAAAGCAAAATTCTCAGTCCTGTTATTCATCAGAATTAGCTAGTTCACCAAAATCAACTTGCATTATTTTAACGAACCTTTGACAGGCTTTGAAGGGCAGGCAGGCCAGAGGGAGGGTGCTTGCCAGTTTTTTTTCCAGATGTCTAGCTACTCGCAGCAGCCCGAGCTTAGAGCCCAGATCTTGGGAACCTGTGACACCGAGGGGCTGGACGCCTTCACCAAGGGTGTGCTGGTGTTTGGGTGTCTGCTTCCACAGCCATCCTCTGTCCTAATCCTAGACCTGGGAGGGCCAGAGGCCTGGCAGCTCCATATTGAAACCCACCTATCTCCTGCCCAGTTGAACAGGAGAAGGATGGGGTAGGCGAGGATGCCTTTTGTCCACCTGTGGTGCTTCTGGTGGGACACTGAAATGGCAGGTGTCGCACAGACTGTAGTCAGCAGTTTCTGGGGTGCCTGGCTCTGTTTCACTTATACAGGCAAACTGCTGAGATCCCAGGGAACACGTTTTATTTTGGAAACCATACTTTCCTGTCTTTCCAAGAGGAAATACCTTGGGATTTCTAGTCTGAGAACAGTTTTGAATTTTCAGGTTTCATTTTACTTCCAGGCAATAAAACTGCCTCCCAGTCACCTTCACTGGTGACTTTTTTGAAGTACACTGTTCAGCTCTGCTTGATAGCGTAGTACCATTAGAGCTAATGAGCTCTCCAGCAAGCATTGCATTGCTGCTCCCTTACCTACTTACTTTGGGAGGAATAAAGGGCTGAAGATGCTGTGGCTATTAACTCAGAGCCCTGCATTCACTTACATTTTTACTTTAACTATCTCTATTCACTGTAAATTCTGTTCACACTCTGTGGTGTCAAGAACACATTATCAGTTTTTCACTGATCTCAGTTTCTCAGGTGCCTATCGCTGCATGTGTTGGAAAACCAGCATCTGTGTATACATGTGGCCAGGCTTAGCAGCTGCTTTTACAGGATAAGCTGTGATATATATTCTGTATCTGAAATCAGATGAAGCCCCAAATCCATCAAGCATTTTATTTTAAAGAAAGGCTATGATGCCATTTGCGGCAAATGTATTTCTTTATTAACAGCTTCACAGCATGCTCCCCAGATCCAAATTTTCTGGATCTGGGATTACAATTTATTCGTCCACTCTAAAAGAAGCACTCATTCATTTTGTATTATGCCTGCTATATATAATACTATGCTACTACACAACAGTGCTACTGCCTGCAGCTCTCCAGCTGTCAGGAAAAAGGAGCCATCCTGGCAGGGCAGTCTGTCCTGGACCAGCCACCCTGGAGTCCTGTGTTAGTGTCAGACTTTGCACAAGACTCTTCCTAACTTTCAGATCCCTCATCAGATCTGAAGGTGAATAGTCAAATGGTAATGTTTGTCCTCTGGCAAAGATCCCGTGGAAGTCAGAGAGCACCCCTCCACAAAAATGCTATCAATATTCATTGTCTCCACTGTTGCTAGAGAGAACGGCTCCAAAGAAGAATAGGGCTCCCAAACTCCTAACCTAAGTGGAAAGCAAAAGGCAAGCTACCCATAAAATCAGCAGATGGTAAGAGGGAGATAATAATGAGTGGTGTCACAAGCAGCGGTTGCAGCTCAGCAGCCGCCGCAGCATTATTGAGTGTTTGTTGTGGAGCACTCGGTGTGACAGTGAGCCCCCCAAAAGGAGACATCAGCTCCCTGCAGGTCAGATTCCGTGTCTCCTACAGCTGAGCCCTAACTACAGCCCCCACAAGATAGGGCTTGCAATATTTTCTTCCCTCCCCCTTGACCTCCCTGGCTACTTATAGATCAGCGACTGCTGTTCCAGGGTTTCTGTAACCTCTGGCAGGATTCAGCAGTGTGGGCCCATGAACCCTCATCAGGCAAGTGTGGAAGTCAAAGATGCTGGGATTTTGGGATAAGAGTGCGATGGTTGTTTCAACCACACAGAAGAGCAGAAACGAAAATCAATACATATAAATGGGGAAAGGAAAATGTGAAGAAAGAGGAATAATTAATTCCCCAGCCTCTGTGCAGATATGACACACACCGGAGAGCAGGACTGAAGTATAAAGCCTAAAAGAATTACTATCTGGAATTCTGTCAAAATTGTCCCCTTAGGCTTTTCCTGGGTCTTTCTCTCTACAGCTCTTAAAATGGCATCAACAAAGGGAAGTACAAAACACTTAAAACATATTTTGCTATCTACAGTCTTCCTTTCTTATCTTCTCAAGCTACACAGGAAAAGTGAACTGTTATATCTTAATAGGATTTAGGCTATAAGATTTCAAGTCATCTGTTCTTTCTCTAATTCATACTAGATGATCAGTTCCTGACAATGCTGTAGGTGGGATTTTCACAAGTCCTCAGCACTGGCCTAATTCCTCTCTTGTTCAATTCATTGGAAAGATCTGTGCTAAAAATAAAAAGTTATGCAAACTGCTTGTATCAGGGACACCAATATGAGGCCTGATATGAAGGGTAGGTCATCCTATCTCTGCTTCAGTCGCTTTCTTTCTCTAACAGGTCTGACACTGATATCCTGACATGGCATGCAGACCTAAATCTGACCCTTTGGGGTATGGCTAACCCCATGCTCTGTGACAGCCATACTGGCATAGGTAACTCCATTGCATTTTCTAAACATGTTTTCAGCAAGCTATTTCAGAAAAAGCAAGGAAGTCGGTCTGAGTGTTTCAGGAGGAGACAGGAATCCTGGAGACCAGTCACATGCAATGCAAGTTGCAGCAGATGGCAGGACTTCTGACAGAGTTGTGATTGCAGCTGCCTGGCTAAACTCCAGACCCATCATTGGGTGAAATCACGAGCATTCACTGCTGCCACAGCTGACAACACTTTGTCTGCAGCTGAAGTGGCCTGTCAGTCCCTGGGATCCAGTGGGTCCAGTCAGAAGACATCACAGACTCTGCTGCTCAGCCTGTTCTCAAACAAAAGAAGGGCCCTGTTTTTCCCTTGGGAAACAAAAGAAGGGTCCTGGTTTTTTATTTTGGTCTCCTCCCAGTGTCAAGTTACATCAAGATTCAGGAACTTGGAAGCTCTTATGTCACCCCTGGTTTAGAAACAATTTAGTAGCCCCAGGAGCACTGCCCTGCCTACAGATACTATCAGAGTCTGCCTGCTGAATCAAGTCACTCACAAAACATCACTGGTTCAAAGGCAGAGGGCAGCCAAAGCCGCATACCTGGGACCACTGAAAGGGGGTGGAAATCCCAGAGGAGAAAGGTGGGGACAGGTCATATTGTATTACTATGAGAGAACATCGCATTTGCATTCGCATCTATTTGCTTCACTTGTAGGTAGTTGTTCAATTTTCCTGAGCAGCTTTTGTTGGCATGAAAGCTTAGAGTGGTGTCAGACTTTGGTAGTATACCCTTATTTTGACTATATTTGACCCATGGGCATGGATGCATACATGCATGGGCAAGCAAAAATCCTCACTTCTGCACACAGGCACCAATATATGAAAAACTGCTGGTTTTGAGATTAAATTTTCTGCTCAACAAAAATGAATGTCAGGGCTGGTCTGTTTGCAGAGCTCCAGACCAGAGGCACTAACTCTGTGAAGCTTGTGGTGGGGATGTGAACACATCCTTTAGAGCAAGGGCCTCCAAACAGAGCTCTCCCAGGGAGGAAATGAACCCAAAGAGTCTGGCTGATCCCTTCACAACTAGAGAGGAATGTGCAATATGCAACATAATTACCTGGGAGCAGAACATTTGGTCAAAAATCTTCCAAAAACACTGGATATATACAAGTTTTAACCATTTGTCTCTCTTCTGTGTTCATATGCTCTCAGTTGGGGTGAATACTCTAAACTTAAAGCTTGGGAACCATTTACATAGCCAGACTCCGCTTGTCTCCTGGTCCATCCTTTCTTTGAGACATTCCCTGGGAGATCCAAGATCTCCTTCTGTTTATGGCATGTAGAGAGTTAATCATCTACTCACAAAGGCTGTAGAGAAGAAGCCATTTATAAAGATTGTTCATATGTGTGGCTAATGCCTTTCTCAGAGACCTATTTCCCTGCATAAATATGACACATCACCAGTCGGACACTAATTGAAAGAAGGAATTCTTTCACCTTCTATTCGCTAAAAAAATGCCGTTGTTTTTTATGATGCCTTCCTTACTATTTAGCCTTCCAGGCCTGTCCTTTCATCACGAAGTCCCTTTAGGACTGCTAGGGGGGAAAAAAATCTGTCCTTTAGTCTGTCTTCCTAGGGCAGTGAAACTTGTGAGTCCCTGCTATCTGTCTGTCCTTTGCCCTCCTAAAGACTGTTGAAACCCCTGAATAGTTTCAACCCAATTTAAAAAAAGAGTAGAAGTCTCAAATATATTTATGTCCTCACAAGCTTTGTGGAAGTCAGCAGCTGAGTAAAGGCAAGACAGACAAATTAGTGCCATCAGTGAAGGAAGAGTTACAGTGCAAATGTGTAGTACTAGCTACTAAGAGCAGATTCAACAAAGAGCTATATGAATGGGGAAAGCTTCAGTGAGAGCTAACACCCCACCACACAGGGAATAATTTAATTGTATAAGCCCCTTGTTTATACAGGCTTAGTTTAGTATCAACTAAAATAACTTGAAGGTAATTGTGAGAAATATTCTGGCTGCTCATGACTGGTCCTGGTGCAGGGCTCTATGCTGATATTTTATGGGCGAAAGTGGAATAACTTGGCAAACCCCGCTGATCCAAAACAGGAAGGGATCTTGGGTGCTCTGCGTCCAGTCAGGGGTTGAGCAGGGAAGGAAGGGAGAAAAAGGCTTCCCACCACAGCACTGGTGTTGCCTGAGACCAGCGCAAACCAGGGCTCCAGACCTCCCTCACAGACCCTCTGGGCTACCTCAGCTACAAAGCTCCCCATCACACCCAAGAGGCACCACGATGACTGTCCTCTTCCCAGCATATAGGACAGCCACTACAGTCAGCAGTAGGAACTGTCCTGTGCATACTCAATGCTACAGTCCTAAAGATAGACCCGTCCCACACATTTTGGCCCCAGCAAAAAACAACAGCACATTAAGCTGCCCATCATGGCCCTAACCACTTTCTTCCTGCAGTGGCACAGTAGGGTTGTGCATACCCACCCATCTCCATTCTGGGTGGTTGTCTGCATTGGAGGACTGGGGAAGTCCACCGGGGGTTCTGGAAAAACTCTAGGTAGTGACATGAGGACCCGCTGGCCATTCACCAAAGGGCCTTGTTTTAGCTGCTGTAACAGATGCTATGACTTCACCTGTCCCTAATTCACCCCCACATTGTTTCTTGAAGCATGGTGAGTCAGCAATGCCTTCCTGACCTAGCTGAGATGGAGCAGAACAAGTGACCTTGGATGTGCTGATAGCAGCAGGAAGAATAATCACCAGCGTTGTAGCTCAAGGGCATCCAGATCCTAGTATGTGACTCAAATGCAGAAAGCAGACAGACAAAACCATACCTTTCTTAAAGTGCATTTGGGAACTTCATCCCCTTCTGTGGCTTTTGACTGCTTTTTGTCCTTTCTTTTAAGGGCTGGTTCTTGCTTACAGCATTGAATCATCCTTATGTTTTCACATTGGGCGATTCTAATATAGTTGTGTTGCATACTGCTCACACTCCAGATTGACTTTTCTCCACCTAGCAAAAGATGCTGTGATTGTATTCACACTTTCTGACCTTGCGTGGATGCATCAGACATCTGTTCAAAAACATATTTTGCAGGGACCCAGATCATGACGCTTTCCTCATGCTGTGCAGTCCTTGGTTGTGTTCGAAGAGCAGACACTAATGCCACTAAGGGACACAGGCATCTAACTGCCTTTTTAAGATCTGAAATCTGAAAAATACCTCTCAGTTGCCTAGCACCTATGTTTCTGCCAAAGACATTTCCCGCTGCTAGACCTAATTTAGAGGGTGACAAACAGATCCCGCAACAGGCCTGAGTACTGTGGTGACTGGTGCTGCAGTGCCGAATGCTTAGGTGCTCGTCTTGGGTGAAGAATGTGCAGAGCTGAGTTACTTCCATGCCCAGAAACCCTGAAAAATGAATGTGGGAGGATTCAGTGCTAACTCACCTAACTCATACCCAAGCCACAGCAGTCACAAAGTGATAGTAATACTTGCAGACCAAGATTGATAGGAATTCTCAGATCTGGTCTTACAGATGACAAAGAAAGAGACAGAGCTGATGAAAGTCCTTTTCACCCAAGTAGTTTAGTAGATAGTGGATTAACCAGACACTGGGACATCATGGGTCAAAGGACACTTATTTTCAACTCCCTCTTTTGCCTGCAGATATCTGATACTTCTCTCCTAAGCAAATGGTCTCATCACCAGACTATATAATACATTCATGAATGTGACTCTCTGTCTCAGTTGAAGTCCTTCCAGTCTGAACAGCATAAATAAATAGCCTTTGTGCTGGAACTGGAGCCAGTGGAAATACTCCACAGTCTAGAGGTTAGAGCACTCAGCTGGGAAGGAGAAGGCCTAGATGTGCAGCCCTGCTCCAATGAATATTTACATATTGTACACAAAATACAGCACTGTCGCCAAGAAGAAAGGAGAAAGCAATACTTTCTGGGCAGACCACACCCTGACAATTTGAGTACCTAGAGGAACAGGGGGAAGGAGTGATTTGAGATGATCAAGTTCAAGGCTCCTCAGATGTAGGTAGGATTTGAGCTTCAGGCACTCTAACCTCTTCAGACTAAGCAACAAGGCACTTACCAACTGCTGAGAGAGCTGGCTTTTATTGCTTTTATGCATTGTTTACTTACCCTGCAGCTATCTAAGGTCAGTCAGGGTGCCAAAATCTGCCTTAGGCTTTTTCTACAGTTCAGCATTGCTCAGAAACCTTTTCCACTTAGATTCTGTCAGGCTCCAAATACTGTTTCCCAAGGAATTTAATCAGTTCCCAGAGCCTTTTTGTGGTGCATAAGCTATTGCCTGCTGTCAGCCAATGGTTCACTAGCACTTGTAAAAATAACAGCATTAGCAATAATAGCAATTTAACATAGTCCATTCAATTTTTCATCCAGAGAAATGAGTCACATAATCAATACCAAATCTTTACAAGTGGACTAAGTAAATTTTAGAAAGATTTGTAAATTAACACACCAAGAACAATTCATTGTGACTCATTAGCAGCATATATTGCTGCAATGGAAATTTCAAGAATTTCTACTCATGAGATGCAAAACATCCAGTGGATCTAAACCAGCAGAATGGATGCAGAGATCTGACCAGATTAAAGTGATTAAAAACAGGAAAAGGAAGAATTTGCAATGACTGTTTTAATCACTTGGCAAGGTGTCCCCATGGTAAACTACTATTGTTCTTAAAATGTGCATCCTCTTCTTCTTGGGATTCCTGTAGCAAACAAGGTAGCAAGATCACCCCTGTTCTTCCTGGAAAAAACAACAGAAAAAGGTCATGTGTGTACTGAACTGAAGGCAATAAAAGAGTGTTGAGTGAAGGCAGCTTTTTAAGTGCTCTTTGTGGACAGATGTAACCCTGTGGTCTGGGGAAAAGTTCTTTGTCACTGTGTATGAATTGGAGGAAGAGGCTGAATGAGCAGTCATCCTCTGCCTGGGAACGTGCCCAGGGCAAATGTTATCATTTTGGTTGAAACAAAAGTAGTACCTGCAACAGCACAATAAAACATTATTATTATCATTGTATAACTGCATTTTGACAGGTCTCAGTCTAATATGTCCTGACTGAGGAGTTTGCCAAGCAAGCAGCAAAGCTGAAGGAGACAGGAGATTTACCAGCGTAGGTGTTATTTAGAGCTGTTGGAAGTCATTAGTCATCTCCACAGGGTAAGAGCAGAGGTGAGATCCTGCACCTAACATGTCAGTGGAGGGGGATAGCAACTCCTCTCTGGCTCGACAAGGGCACTCAATAGGGGTTTCCTATTCCTAATAGGGGCAGGAGCATCGTGACTGAAAATGGTTATTCTGCAAGAAGGAGGCCTGGTTTCCTACTGCAGTTACTGCGATACAGCTGATAGACTCACATGAGGGATGCTTTGCCTAGTACCCAGAAAGCCAACATCATCGGGGTGATGCTTTCAAACCACCTTGTTTGGAAGCAATGTTTGGAAGCAAAAACATGGTGGAAAAGCATAGCCAGTAATGGCAAGATGTTCCTTCAGAGAAGCCCTGTAACACCTCCTTGAAGGGCTAGAGATGGGCATCTGAGAGAAACTCCCTGGGTCTTCACAAAACACCAGAAACCATGTATGCATAAAGCATGCAGGAGAACATGAAAAGGGCATCCATAGGATGGTCACCCAGCGCAGGGGACTCAGTGTTTGTGAATGGGAAATTGTTACATACCATGAAGTGACTTACGCTTTCCCATGCTTCGTACTTATGATGAACACCTGCCTCCTGGACACAGCCCTAGTTTCTGCAGATATTGGATGCTGTACAGCTGTGTAATCCTACTCACATACATATGGTCCTAACTCCCATAACTTCAGTGCAAACAGCAATAAAAAATTTCCTGTTTTGGAAAGTGCTGCACAAGGTGAGTAATGAGTATCTGTAGCATTTTATAAACTCAAGGATCATCTCACCAGATTGGAAGGCCTCTTTCCCACTAACCTTCATAATTCATGTGAAACTTTCCACATACACCTGGATACTGCAGTTTCCCTTTTTTGATGTTTTGTATTAAGCACTTGTACACACTAAGAGTTTGTGTTTGTAAAGGCCAAGGATTACCCAAGTAACTACGTGAGCAGCTATAAAGATTTTCAGAGGAATACATCCTGTACTAGCATGGGTTAGATGTGCCTTCACTATCTTCTTGTAAGAAGCTGTCTATTTGATAAATCAGTTGTCCTGGATGCTGATCATGACCTGTTACATGAATCTGTAGGCATATCGGGTTTTTTTCTCTTTTAATTCTCAGATGCTTGCCGTCTGCCATGTTTGCTGGTGACCTTTAAATGCCTTTTCTGTCTCAAATACTGAATAATCTAGAGTTACCTCTCGCTTGCCATTTCTTCCTCCTTGGATTTTGTAGTTTTGAAACTGGTATTTCAAAAACTGTTCAGGATACAAAAATTAATTTTAGCAATCGCTTTTCTCCTTTTTCTCCTACAATGGAGAATGTTCATTCTTTTTTTAAATAGCATGAGAAGTCTAGTCTTGCCTTGTCTCAAATATGCTCTCCTGACATATACTGAGCTCTGCATGGTTTTGGATGATTTATGTTTCAGAAGAGCTTGTTGATTTGGGGATTGCTGTTATTTCCCTTGTTGTCTTTCTTCACTAATGGCAAGCCTTGGATCTCACCTTGTTGGGGCCCAGCAAGTTGGCCGCTGGTGCTGTGCACCTCATAGACTGTGAGCTAGGGGACAGTTCAATAACTACCTTGTGTTTCAAGCTCATGGAGAGCTCAGACTCTCAGGGACAAGAGGTTAATTGGAACAGATGTTGTTTCAGAAATTGCATGATGCTGAGAGATCACATCTTCGCCTCCCTAAGCCTTTTTGGTGGTGTTGGACTGCGTGATCTCTCTTGTTTTTCTCACACTGGGCTCCTTTTCATCTTTTGAATCATTCCAGACAATGGCAATCTTTACAAATACAACAAGCCCTCCTCTTTATAGCAGGCATCCTTCCCTCTAGGGATACAAGTGATCTGAGCTGAAGCAAGAAGTAATTAAGGCCATTTTTAAAAGCTGTGTGTTTCCCCCTGTATAGCCTTAGCAAAAGTTGTGTCTAATTTATACTTTGGTAGTGTGTTCGTGCTCTCTGCCTGTTTTGACTTCTTCCTTTGAAAGACACTTGTATAACTTCAAAGAGGTCTCAGATTTACTTTAAGTGTCCCCAAAAGGGATGATGTAAAAACTTTTTGACTTCAGACCATTCTGCCTCTCTCAGAGTGGGAAACAAATAGAAACTTCCTCATATCTTTGAAAATCTGCTCTTTGCTGGTTTGAAACGATGCAGCAGAAGCACCTCTGAGATTACATGCACAATTATGTCCCAGTACTACTTCTGTTAGTGGGAAGGAGCAAAAAAATGTTAAGGGCTCCCCCTCCTCCCAGTGAATCATGTCCCAGAGCTCATTATTATGAACAGCAGATAGAGAGGTAAGAGATGGAAACTAAATCTGAAATCATAAACTCATTAACAGACATCTATGACCATCTCCCACATGGCCATGAATGTGGGCCATCAGGTATTTCTGAATAACTGTTGAGGTCTGAAGTGTACCATAGGGAAAACAAACATTTCTTCACTGAATAGTCCTTCTCAGCAGCTTCATAGTGAGGTCAAAGTTACACAAAGGAGTAGGTGTAAGCAAAGGAACAGAGTTGAGAAATATTTGTGGTCTGTCCCTCTTAGGAAAAGGCTTAGGTGTTGGCCAAATCATCCATTACTGGCTGTAAGGTGCTATTACTGCAGTGCATGTTTTGTGTGACCTCTTCTTTGCTTGTGGGCATCAACTGAGCTTCGGGTTTATATGTTGCTCGAGAGTTAAAGCCAAGCTACAACCTGTATAAAACTGGAGGAATTTCCTCTGTCATTTGTCACAAACTTTCAGCCAATATGTGAAGGCACCTTGTCACCACATCTCTTCCAGCTGTTCCACAGGTGACTGTATCACACCATGGCTTATCTCCAAGCAGCTCTGAAAGTTAGTGGGAGATCTTTACACTCTGACTGCGAGTGGGGGAAATCTGTAAGTGTTCAAGACAAATCTCTCAAATGCAACTCATCAGAACAGAGATACCAAGTGACAGGTTTTTAGTATTATAGCCTTAATATTGCCTGAATTACTCTGCTGGCTTCAGTGAGAGTGAGAACCAGAATTTCATAAAGCCTATTCATCTTGTGATCCGACCTTCATATTTTCTTGCAAACCTACTGGACTTGGACAAATCCTCGGGTTTCTTGGAAACCCTGGGACTCTTTCCAAGGATCATTTGCAGTCATCACTTGAATCAGTTTGAAGTCATGTACCTAGAAACAGAACCTAGGCATAGATAATATTGTGCCCTTCAATTAGGAGTCAGAAGGCCTAAATAAAAAGAAGAAAGATAGATAGAAAGCACATAAAATCAGAAAAAAAATCTTATAAAGTCAGAATTCCTATATCACATATAATTTTGACATTAGGAAAAAATTAAATTTCATTTTGAAATAATGAATGTAAATCTTACAATTTGAAAGACTATACCTGGTCAGAAAAATTACAAACCAGCTCTGCTCGTAAAGCTATCTCATTGGAACCCAACTCCATAGCTTATATTTGAACAGGAGAAGGAAAACTGGATCCCATTCACTGTTTTGTGTCAGAGGAATCCAACTTCGCACACCACTGAACTTCCCAATCACCTCCATTACTTTTTGTACTGTGACTGTATGTGACACCAAAATGAATGCATTCCTGCACAACAGAAAAACCAAGCGTCATAAATACAGAAATGAGACTCTGCCACACAGGTCACTTGAGCTTATGAAAACCTAGGCCCTTGCATAATTGAGAAGCAGAGTATTACTATGTGTTGCTTTGTATCAGAGAAGTACATGGATCCAGTGCAGCCAAGAAGACTTTGGAACATACTTATAAAGATTTCCCTTTGTTCACATAGCTTTGGATTACCAAATACACTGTCAGAAGGACTGTTACAGAGAACTTTTTAAGAAGACCAACTTCATTGCAATGAGAATGATTACAGACTGAAACAGAAGAAAAGGGTACTCAGTATCTTGCTACTCCTAGCAATAACAGCGGTTAGGTTGGTTTCTCTTAGGACTCTTCCTAATCCGGGACATAATGCTATCGATATGTGACCTATATGTCCTTCCAAGACTTGAGAGAGGCTAACGCCATATCTTATTGTGATGGACAACAGTTTCCAGTGTACTTTATAACTCCAGGTTTCAGAAAGACTAACTGAGATCTAACAACAGGCAGCACTAAGGCGAGAAAGTGTTGAAGCCTCTTCTGGTGATGTAAATCCAGCCAAGAACCATAAACCAGGATCACCAAAAAAGGCTGTTTAATCTCTTACTGTCACATATTCTCTCCCTCTTACCATTGTCCTTTTGCTTGACACTGCTCTCTCTTTGCAGTGAAAGTGATTTTCCTTGTAATGTCAACATTCTAAGCAAATTTATGACAACAATCCTAAATTCCCCTTGTAGGAATCCTTCGTGGGTTCTTAGTAGCATGCAGTATTCCTTATTTCTGTTCAACAAGATGTGTGAACAATAGTTGCAAAGTAATCTGTGGCACCAGGATAGAAAAAGAAAAAAAATGTTTGCAGAAATTTCCTCAAATATGGAAGAATATTTGTGCACAAGCTTGCATATCTTCAAACATGTATATTTATTGTATAGGCAAGGCATCAAGATCCAGCCTTGATCTCAAGTCCAACAGTGAAAGGCAAATGCATCCTTATCAAAACTAGTAATGTTCAATTTCCGCTGTTATTTTTCTGCTGTCAATAAAAAAATCACTCCATAAATGGCAAAGTCAGTGATATTTTGGATATACAATGGAAAGAAAAGAAAAAAATTAGTTGTTACAAATTCTTGTCCACATTCATCGGAAATCTTTTGGAAGATAAGTAAATTATAAACACTATCAAAAGATCTGTTGCAGCACTGAGCTTGACAGCTGTTACTGAAAGTACTTTGCTGTGGTGCAGGCATTAATACACCAATATTATGGCTTTTAGTTCTTATAAAAGGTTTTATTGTGTAAAATAGTAGATGAGGAAAAGACTTCCTGTAGTTATTTAAAGTGAAAGCCTGGAGGGATTTTAAACGCAGTCAAACAGAATATATATACTACAGACTTTTGGAGTTAAAAGAAACTGCGTCATTAATGGTATATTTCAGGGTTGATTTTTACAGATGTCATCAACACTCAGACTAACAATGTTTTTAAATACTCTGCTTCTGCTTGAGCCTTGTATTTGTGGGTTTGCTAACAATGCAAAACCGTTGCATTAGTGGACGGAAAGGAAAGCCGCTTCCATGGCCTGCAGATGCTTCAGCATCTTCAGTGTTGGCAAGTGTTCTTGTGAATGACTGCTGCTGTCCTGGTGTATCTTCACAAGCCTCATGCCATGGGAGATAGGTGCTATGCAGAGCCCAGGGCTGTATTGACACAAGAACTTAGTGGACTCCAGAGGATGATGGCTAATTGCAACAGAAGTCTAAACCAGGGTAAATTGTTGCATGCTATCTGAAAGGAACTATTGGCAGTCATAGTGTACGGGTTGACCCCAACAGCCAAACGTCACTATGTGGATGGGAAGATTGTTATGGTCACGCCAGACCCTGTGTCCCTAGAAAGGTTCTGTGGGTTGAGGAATTCTGAAGGGCAACTTGCTCAAAAACAACTACAAAACCCACAGTTCACAGCTGAGCACAGCACAGTAACACTGATGCCTCCTTCTCATGGGGTAGCTGGCAGGTTAGCTGCAAATAACTAGGATCTGGTTGTTCATGTGACTATATTAAGTCTGGAAGAGATGTCAAGAAATAATTCTGGTTTACCTGGTGCGACAATGAAAATAAAGAGAGAAAAACTTTCCAGAGAGAAAATCTTCCTTTCAAAATAGCACATGACTAGAAAGAGCACTCGAAATCACTTTTGAATTCCATTGCTATCTATCATGGGGATGCTTCACATTTGAAAAAACATCTCATGTATGATGTGGGGGAGTGGGCAGGGAAAGGTGGATGATGAGTACAGACACGAATTGTACTGAGTGCACTGGCAAAAGTTGTTTTGAGTTTATGGAATGACTTTAAATCTGCTGGTTATTCTACAGTTTCAAAAGTTTTCAAAAAGTTTAACATGGCCCAAAAAAAAGTATAGTGTAAGAAGAATTTGAACTTTTTGAAGACTATGTGATGTTTGCTTTAGAGATAGATAAAAATAAAACTAGAAAATAAAACTTGAGAGGTCATGTAGTCCAAACTTTATGCCCCAGGGCAGCATCAGCTTTTTCTTAAAAGACTTATTATAGAGACATTTTCTCATGAACAGACTCTTCCCATGTGCCACTACCTTTATGTCTAGAAAGCTTTCCCTGGTGTTACATTGACCTTCTCTTAATGCAGGGTCATTGTGTTACATACGCTGTTCACTGCAGACATGGACGTCAGATTATTCTCATCTTCACTAGAGTCTTTAACATACTGGAAGATTGTTCTCATTAGCCCCTATGATTTTTTCCTTCCCTTTGGGTAAACAACCCATGAACATGAGTTCCTTTTATTACAAAGAAAGCCTTGGTGAGCTGTGGGGACATGTATTTCTCAAAGGACCCAACACATAGCAGTGTCCTCATTCCGCAAACCAGAGTTGAAGACCTCAATCACGTGCAGCCTGGCCCATGGAAGGCCATGTGGTCATAGGGACTCTCTAAAGAAAGAAACCTAGAAGTATTGAATGGAAGGAAGGAAGCTAGGAACAGAAAACTGAAAAACTGTTCCTGCGTTCTGGGCAACAAGACTTCATCCTGTGCCCTATGAGCATGTCAAGATTACATGGTAGAATTAGAAAATGCCATCATCAGCTACACCTCTGGTAGAAATAACCAAGAGTGTGTAACTCAGCTAACTGTTTAGATTGAGAGAGTGTGTCGTGGTTTAACCCCAGTCAGCAACTAAGCACCACACAGCCGCTCGCTCCCCCCCGCAGTGGGATGGGGGAGAGAATCAGGAAAAAAAGTAAAACCCATGGGTTGAGATAAAGGCAGTTTAATAGGACAGCAGAGGAAGAGAAAGTAATAATAATAATAATAATGATAAAAGAATACACAAAACAAGTGATGAACAATGCAATTGCTCACCACCCACTGACTGATGCCCAGCCAGCCCCCAAGCAATGATCGCTGCCCCCCGGCCAACTCCCCCCAGTTTATATACTGAGCATGACATCATATGGTATGGAATAGCCCTTTGGCCACTTTGGATCAA